>PVJS01019425.1:0-33727 GCA_004027185.1 Glis glis | reverse complement strand
CCACAAACAAACAAAAAACAACTTATGATCCTCCTGTCTCAGCCTCCTAAGTACTGGGATTACAAGTGTGCACCACCACACCTGTCTCCTTTTGCCATTTTTTACAGACAAAAGCACAGAGGTTAAGTAACTTACTCTAGGTCTACACCTGTGCTGCCTCTCCTGCTACCCAGAAAGAGTGGATTATGGATCCAATACTGTTGTTTTCTGGGCCTCTTACAGGCAACAAAATGCCAAGGGCCAAAACTAATCAATAACAACTTCTCAGAGGTTCCTTTGAAATCGTCTAAGACTGCCACTTACTAAACTGTTCCCAGTGGCACCAGTGGCACCAACCCAAAGAAGGGAAACAAAAGGCTGCAAGTATACCAATTAGACCCACAGTGGGGAGATGGTTGGAAAGGACTGATGGTTGTGGGGAGCAGGAAGGAAGTGAGAGGAAGCCACTGGGGCTGCCCTGGTTTTGAAGAACAGAACAAGATTACTTATTTTCAGATGTATATGGCTAAGGGAGAAGACTGTAACATTAGGCCTCCCACTACAGCTTTTTTCCCCTGGTTTCCCATTTTTTGTTTTCAATTTCCTTTTAGAATGGATGCACTTGATTTAAAAAACTGTGCAAAGTCTTGGTTAAAGGAATCAGGAAGTAGGAGAATGTAGCACAATGTAGCACAATGGGGACAAATGAAGACAGCACAGAGGAAAGGGAAGAGGGGATTGGCTGTGCTCCCACGGGGGTTAGAGAGGAGACATGTTGAGTGGGAGGAGAGAGGCTGGGGAAGGCTTCCCACAGAAGGAGGCAGTGTTCTTCTGTGACCCTATGAGGAATTTTTCCAGACCCTTGGGTCCACAACCCACAATTTAAGAAATGCTATTGGGACACTTGGTAGAACACACCCATAGAGATATTTTACACTTAACGACTGCGGCCACAGCAGATGCTGGGATGAAATGGCTAGCTTCATGAATTCTCCCAGATGGAGCAAGTAAATACTTTGTACATAATGAGATAAAAATGTTGAGGAATCATTTTATGTAAGGGGTGAACCAGGGGGAGGGTGTGTTAGTTCAAAAAGAAAATGGTGTCAGGCAATATATTTTTGCTACTTCTTGACCAAGAAGAGAGCTGAGAGGAGGGAGTGGGTGGGAGAGAGGGCAAGCCCTCTGCTCTTGGCAGGACAGCTGGCTGGGTACTGCAGAGGCCCTGCAGTTTAGACGAGCAGCCATTTTGGAACAATCCCATGGTTCCAATCTCAGCTCATCTTAGAGCTGTTGTCTATTAACAGTCTAATGCTTGAGACTGTCTTCAGGCTCTTTAAGGATACTAAAATGATGACACAGTTTGAAATGTTGCAATAAAGTTCCTGGGCTTTTTGTTTCTCATGGTTTAATCATTTTCATATAAAATAGGAAGCATCTGAAGTTAGCATCTTCAAGTGCCCAGATTTCTGTGTCTATTATGTTGCTGTGTGGTACACATGAACAAAGATCGTTTTGGGCCAAATTCAGACAGAAAGTTCTCTTTCAGTTGCAGCCAGTAAGGAACAAGGAAGGGATGATTACAATATGGAGTCAAACTGGGGGCTTGTGAGGGAGGAAAAGTGGGGATCTAAGTGTACCATATGGGCGCAGAGTGGTAGGTACAGGGGTTCTGAGTCAGACTGCTGTAAATGCTTATCCCAGCTCTGCCTCTCAATGGCTCTGTGACCTACAGCAAGTCACTTCACTTTCTAAGACTTCATTTCCTCATTTTTAAAATGGAAATTACAATATCTGTCTCCTAGCATTGTTAGAAGGCAGTATAAACTCAGGTAGGTAGATACAGGTAACAGAGGCACAGCATTGACACATGTTAGGCACAGTAAAGGACAGCTATTCTTACTCTCAGAGACATATCTAGTGAGACCCAACTTTACTAGGCCAGGAAGGAATTTTATAGAAGCAAGAATTCAAGAGATCAAATACTTTGGATTTCAAAGGGAGCCCTAGGTCTGATTTGCTCCTCTGAGTTAAGGCTGAACCACGGAGCCACCCTGGTGGTCGACAAGGTGTGACTTTAAGCTAGAGAAGAGCTACAAGAAGATAAAGGAATGAGAGAGGACTCACTTCACCTTGGTATCACTGACTTGATTCTGTTGTTAAAGTTTTATCTCACATAGTGTTTGTTTTAGTTTAAAGCCGGGTGTGGTGGCTCATGCCTGTAATCCTAATACTTGGGAGGCAGAGACATGAGGATTGCAGGCTCGAGGCTAGCCTCAGCAATTTAGCGAGGCTCTTAGCAACTTAGTAAGATTTTGTTTCCAAATAAAAAATAAAATAGGGCTGGTGGTATAGCCTGGAGGGAGAATGCCCATGGGTTTAATCCCCAGCACCACACACACAAAAATGAATAAATTAAAAAAAAACAGCCGGGCGTGGTGGTGCACGCTTGTAATCCCAGTACTTTGGAAGGCGGAGACCGGAGGATCCGGGTTCGCAGCGAGCCTCAGCGCTCTCTCTCTCTTTCTCTCTCTCTTTCTCTCTCTCTCTCTCCCTCCCTCCCTGTCTCTCTCTCTTTCTCTACCTAGTGAGGCCCTCCGCAACTTCGTGAGACCCGGTTTCAAAATAAAGTATAAAAAAAATAGGGCCGGG
This sequence comes from Glis glis, assembly GCA_004027185.1. Taxonomy (NCBI): domain Eukaryota; kingdom Metazoa; phylum Chordata; class Mammalia; order Rodentia; family Gliridae; genus Glis; species Glis glis. The sequence goes on along the minus strand of PVJS01019425.1, from coordinate 31,096 downwards.
TGTGTAGCGCGGAGGTAGAACGCCCCTGGGTTGAATCCCTGGTATCACAAAAACAAACAAACAAACAAAAAAAACAAAGCTCCAAGACTCCTTGGACAGTCTTTTTATTGTAGAAGTAACATAGAGTTGCAAGATTTAGAGAAAATAAATTAGGAGGCTTGGTTAAACTTAAGATTCAGATAATGAATAATTTTTCAGTATAAGTATGTCCCAGTGCAATATTTGGGATGTACTTATACAAAAAAAAGTATGTGTTATTTTAAAATTCTAATTTCAGTCCCAGTACTTGGGAGGCTGAGACCCCAGGAGCCAAGTTCGTGGCCAGTCTCAGCTACTTAGTGAGGCCCTCCACAACTTAGTGAGACCCTGTTTCAAAAAAAAGAATAAAAAATAGGGCTGGGGGTGTAGCTCGGAGGTAAAATGCCCCTGGGTTCAATCCCCAGTACTGCAAAAAAAAAAAAAATTCTAATTTCACTGAACATCCTAGATTTTATTTTGCAAATTTAAATGGTGGCCAAAAACTTGCCCTTTTTAACATGCAGAGTGGCAAAACAAACTCACCTCCATCCATAATTAGTACTATATTGAAAAATAAAGTACAAAAATCTAAAATTAAACCCTCATAGTTTTTAGAGCTGTTACTTCTCAATAAATGCAGTTCTAAATTCACAGACATTTTTGTTTGTTTATTTTTAAAAAATCATTTCCCAGCCGGGCGTGGTGGTGCATGCCTATAATCCTAGGACTTGAGGGGCTGAAACAGGAGGATTGCAGGTTTGTGGCCAGCCTCACTTAGCAAGGCCCTCAGTAACTCAGTGAGACCCTGTTTCAAAATAAAAATAATGAAATAGGGCTAGGGGTGTAGCTCAGGGGTAGAACACCCTTGGGTTCAATCCCCAGTACCTATCCCCCCCCACGCACACACACAATTATTTCCTCACACAGGAAAAAATTTTTAAAGCATCTCAGTCTAGAGAAAAAATAATGATTGGAGGGGATTTCCCCTCTGATGGCATCTAAATAAATATTAGTAGGCTGACATTTAAGATATAACACTTTAAGAGTACTAACTTAAAAGTACTGTCAGTACTTTTAAGAGTACTGACCCCTTGCTTTTTTAGCTTGTCTAGCAGGGCCAGTGGGCTAAGCATCTATGTTCTTCCAAAACTCTCTCTCTCTTCTTTATTCTTCATGAAAAAATAAAATAAACATACAGAAATTATATTCCCGCAAATGAAGCAGCATTTTCTTTGGCAGGTTCAATGTCACTAAATACTATGAAATTAACCTTCAGGGCTTAAAGGGCAATGCCCGACAGTGCTGGCCATTGTCTCCAGCCCCAGCTGCAGCCCAGTTATTCACACTGACCCCAGAGACAGAGGTTGGCCATGTCGTGAACAAGGCCACACAGTAGGTGGACCTTCCATGCAAACAAACAAATGCAAAACTCCCTCTTCCTTGGTAACAAGGAAGAAAAACAACTGAGCTTTTTCCTTCCCGTTTGGAAGCCAACAATATTCCTTACTTTCCAAAATATCCCCAAACAATTTCAGGTTCAAGGTCTTTAGCAACCTGAATTTAGAAATAGGTTTACCCTATAGGGCCTTGGAAATTTTGAGCAAATGGGACCATTATTATCCCCCCCACACCCTTCTCAGACCTCCTGTCCACTTTCTAAGGCTACTCAGGTACAGCGATTACCCTTCTAAAGGTCAGCAACAAATGTTCTTGTTGTTTCAATCTTCTTGAAAGGATTAAACTTTGGGGCCAGGGTATGTTAGGTCTATGGCTTGGCTGAACTGGACAAACAAATGAAACTGGTTGCAGCTTATCAACCTGGCAGGAGTTATATGCTGGTCAAAGAAATGCTTTTTACACCATGGGGGATCACTAGTGAAAACCCACTGGTGCTTTGATGGTGGCCCAGTGGGTGGTGACCACATGAAGAATCCTTAAAGAAGAAAACAAATCATCGTAGCATCGTGACATAAAACATGCATCAAGAACAGAGTGAAATGGACTGCTTCTCTAGGAAGCCTTTGATACAGGCAAGGGGAAGCACTGCTTATCATTCCTTTGATTTCCCCATCTCTGACATCAATATATAGAAACAGCATATACTGTCTGATACACGTATCAATCCTCTTGGACTCCTCACTGCTCTCAGAACATATCCCAGGCTCCTCTGCCCTGAGTCTTGGCTCACATCTTCCTTCGGGACTGCCTCCCATGTCACCCATGCCTGCTGAAATCCCATCTATGTGTCAAAATTCAGCTCAAGTACTACTGCTTCTAGGAAAGCTTCCCTGAAAGAGTCTCTCTTTCTCCTCCAAATTACTAGTGTGCTTTGTCTTTTCCACTTTTATGATGGTGTTTTATCTAACTGGAAGTGGTGATAAACTTTCTCTCACTGATTTCAAAGCCCCCTGAAGTCAGGAACCAGACCTCACAGAGCCTCCTCCAGATGGAGCAGAGACAGGTACTCAGTGGCAGAAAGACTGATGTACTCATTCACCAAGTCTTTGGTTTCTTTGTAATATGTCCTCTAGGAAGTCCTTACTGATGACCTTTGCGATTCCACACAGTACTTCTCTCTACCACAGAACTTATGATATCATATTAAATTATCATATAAGCCATCAACCTTGTTTCACTATATAAGTGCCTGCAGTGCCTAAAATAGTACCTGACAAGAGAGGGTATGTAGATAAATATTTGATTAGATGTTCAAAGTAGACTATAAGCTCACCGAGGGACGCTTACATTCTCATATTTGGCACCTTCTCTTCATAATCAAGAAACATTAATTGATGTTGACATGTGAGGCAGGTTCTACAACAGTTTCTCAACTAGGTCATATTACATGATGAGCAAGAATATGAAAAATCTTCCTAAATACAAATGCTAATCTCAAGGCTTTGAGAAGCTTGAGACTAGCTGTCTCAAGTGACTTCCTGGGTGGCCTGCTTCCCTAGCCTGAAAGAGTCTCAAAAATTTATTTTGTATTTTAGCATAACCTGCATTCCAATTCTGATCATTATTGGTGTTCTTGAAATAAGCTCAACTAAAGTTCTAAAACTGGATCATGGAAACCGTGACATAGCTCTATATATTTACTAAAAATCATTAAATTGTATACTCACAATGGATATAAATTATACCTCAATAAATCTATAAAAAATCAACTTAGATGACTCAACAATGGGGAATCCTCTTATTTTTCATTTTGACTTCCAAAGTCTACCATAGTAAGAGATAGCATGGCTGTTCCTCGTTAGCCAGGAGGTGTGTCCACTCTGGCAGGAGTGCTCAGGCAGGTCACCAAATGCAAACAGCTCTGCAAAGGTCATGACAAAGGCGCTGTTGTTCTGTGTCATAGCCGAGAAGCCAAGGAGAGTCGCCACAGAATATCTACTCTTTCTTGCATTCCTAATTAGAAACATGTGGAAAAAGGCCCACCCACGGGTCACATCAGCCAGAAAGGCCCTGTTTCTTCTGCCTAATGTTGCATGTTGGCTAAAGAAAGACCTCTCCCTGGGCCTGCCATGGGAATGGTTTCAAATTATAAAAGTATCTCCAAAGGCCACCATCAAAGCACCGGTGGATTCTCACTAGTGGCTCTCCATGATCCCACCAGCACACATTTGTGCCAGCTTGGTAAACTGGAACCTGTTCCATTTGTTTGTCCAACTCAACCCCGCTGTGGACCTGTTGTACCCTGGCCCAAATTACAAACTGCTTAGACTCCCTTGGGTAGGTGAAATGCAGAATTTACAAAACTGAAAGGCTCTAGGCAGCACCTTGGCAACACAGCTCGTACAAAGGTCTGCATTCTTTCTTGTAATCCATCTAAGTTGAACTTGATACTTTGGTTCTTTCCACTTTACAGATGGCAAATATAGCACCAATACCTGAACTGTCTCAATAAACTATCAAGTAAGTGAATGATAGATTATATAAACTCTACTTGTGAATGCCAAAAAGAAAATGTCATGTAAGTTTAAGATACACTACCCGAAGGGCAATGCTGCTGATCTCATTCATAAAAACCTTAGTTAATATCCACTTTTTTTTTTCAAACTCTGGGAGACAGTGACTTGTTTTAATGGAGGAAATTGATAATAAAGTCAGTGCAAGTAAAACAAAGATTTTACTTTGGATCTAAAGAGCTACAAACGCTGAGAGACCTTATGATCTCTTTTAGCCAGGCATGATGGCACAGACCTCTAATTCCAGTACTCGGGAGGCTAAGATGGGAGAATCCCAGGTTCAAAGTTAGCCTCAGCAACTTAGTGAGGCTCTCAGAAATTTAGCAAGATCCTGTTTCTAAATTTAAAAAAAACCTCCAGCAACACACACACACACACACTCACACACACACACACACACACACACACACACACAAGAAAAAAAGTTTCTTCTTTCATTAATATAGGGAGCAATACATGCAAAGACTGTTGTGCTGGCCCAACATGGGGGCCAAAAATCAGATAGTCCAAGAGACCTGCTTTGATCGGACCAAAGGCGGGCATTTAATCTCCAGTGTGGAAGAAAGCTATAATTCTTAGATTAATTACTCAGCCATAGATCTGCTGCCAAACTGCTCCATGTCTCTTTTCCTAATGGGAAATAAAATGTCTATTTACTTCAAACCATGTGGGAGAGACAGCTTGTGCCAGAGAATATGCATTCCTCTTCACTCACAGGCACATGAAGGACGGGTACATCGTTCATGTGTTTTGGGAGCAACCATTTTGGACCCTGGGCTCATCAGTGACTGACGACAGGTGATTCTTGGGAAGAAATGGTGCCAGCTAGAGGGAGTTAATTTTACATGTGCACAGTTGATCTTCTTGGTTGAGATATACAACCAAAATGAGACAAGGACTGAAACATCTTCTGATAAACCCACACCAAGAGTCATTAGCTGTCTTTTTACAGAAAACTGACTGGGTTCTGGCAACTGGAAGGTGGTGGTAGGGATGGGGAGAAGTCCTAATTCAGAACCCACAATTCTACTTATATTGGTCACATGCTCTACAGGAAAGTGACCATCATTGTTTGCCACAGGGACCAGAGGATGAGAACTTGACTCAAGGGATAATCCTGAATGAATCTTTAACCTTCCCTGTGTCTCTTTTGCATTTAACAGTATATACATAAAAAAGACCCACCACTATGGTGTGAAATGAGGTGGCTTCAGCTTTTGGCTCTATAACCAAGATATGTCTTATTAATGTTACCCTGCTCTGAAGAATCAAGTGTGTGGAAGTTTTGGGCTTCCAGTGTGTGAATGAATGCCAGGGACCAAGTGATCAGAAGCCAAATGTGAAATCAGATTCGCTGAAGAAGCAAGCAGTTTAAGTCTGCCTTTCAAGGAGCTGCAGCCCCACCTGACTGCTGAGGTCTACATGGAAGTGGTTTAACACCGGCTGCTTTTCTTTGGCTAGCAGATGTCCTGTTGACCACCTCCAAGGGAAGTCTGGTCAGGGTGAAGGATCAGAATGAGTATGCAGGGGTCAGAGGGCTGGTGGCAAGGACAAGAGAGGACTCGGTGCAGTGGAAGTAAGTTGGGTAGTTAGTGGAACTGTCTTTGGATCAAATGTTTATTTTTCTCTAGGCAGGAAAATTATAGTGAACTTGCTTTCCAAATGCTTCTCTGAAGAGTGAGTGACTCTGATCAGACCCTGTACAAGTCAGCTGTTGAGGAAATAGAAAGAGGAATTTAAAAACTTACTGGTGTATATAGAATTCTTAATAGGGAGCTAGAGTCACTCCACTGGTACATAGAGTTGCTAGTCCCTAAGCTTAGGCTTCCAGACCTAGAGAGGCTACAGCAACCAGAGGCCACCGGGGTCTTATTCTCCTTCCTCCTAGATTTTGAAATAGCCAAGAGAAAAAGGAGGAAGCCAGGCACTAAGAGTCCTGGAACTGAACAATCCTAGCTATTGTCACCCCATTCTGTATGCCTTCTATCAGTAAAACCATTTATATCTCTCCAGACCTATGCACAGCCCCCACCATCTCCCTGACTGTCACTCAACCTATGATGATCCAGGGGAATTGCAAGCCAGAGGTAAAGGATTCTTTTGTTTCCATCTCTATGGTAAGATGACATGTGGTCCTGAGTGCCAAGGTACTAAGATAAGAGCGGTGCTCAAAATGCCCAGATGGCTGGAGAATGAAAACCCGGAGAACAGAGCCAAGTTTGCACAGCAGACAAGGGCCACTGTGGCCAGGCTGGAAGTGGAGTCCTTGTAGTCCACAGGCAGCGGAACTAAAGGGAAGCCATCCCCCAACTCAGCTGGTGGGAGCTGGGCAGCTTCCCAGCTGGAAGGGGCTCTCAAACACATCCCTGTAAGCTACCCATGAAAGACAGAGATGCCGTTAAAAACAACAAACAAAAGGAGCCGCTAATCAAGAGGAACTTTAGACTTAAGAATGGGATTCAGTCATCCTTCCAGAAAGATGTATGCCTGGGCCAAGGCCCAAGAGAATGACATTCAGCTGCTGTACCCCTCTTTGGGGCCCAAGTTTGGAGCACTGAAAGGAGAAGAGATTCACAAAGGAGGCAGATGGGAGGCCTCATGGACATGCAGTGCAGTTCCCATACAGAATATTAGAATTAACCAGGTATAAGCAATCACAACTTGGAACTGAAATAATGTTTTGAATAAGAAACCAGCAAAGACCTCAACACATAGCATACCTTTCTCTATAAATTTGAAAGTTGTAATCATTTGGTGGTTGATGCACGGTGTTGGAAATCAGCAACCACTGGTCTTGGCCACCCCAGATTCTGATTCCCAAGACACCCCAACCCAGGGCTTTATCTGTGGTTGGCAAACAAGGGTATTTTACATAGATAGCCCAATGGCCTTAATTCTTCTCTTCCAACATTAATACTTATGCCTGTCTATTTTGTTAACAATGGCTGCTCATTCCTTTCCTAGTACTTTCAATATTATCCAAATTGCTCTTAGCAACATTTTATTTTCCACTAATTCTTCTAATGAAAAGGCTATGACAATAAGACATGGAAAAGAGAAATATTAAAAGCTTATAATTATGCTGGCAAAATCCATAAACTGTGGAAAGGAACTGGTGACATTCTCATTTACTTGTTTTTTGAGAACTACTTGAGTGATTACCAGGGTTGGGCTACTACCTTGGTTCATTGGATGTAAGGGGTGTATATACCCGTCGACCCCACCGCCCTCAGATGACAACAGTTTTAAGATTGGGTGCGACCTGCATGGTCCATGAAGACTAATTCTCCCTATCAACCTTGCCTTGATGGCTAGATGGGACAGAGGTAAAACAACAGGGTCTTCTTCCTCTGGACTTTAGTTTGCAATATATTTTCAAGTGGAAGATAGCAGGGAAGCAGAACAATGAATGAGTTATACTTTTTTTTTTTTTTTTGGAGGTGCTGGGGATTGAACCCAGGACTTTGTGCATGCTAGGCAAGCACTCCACACCACAGAGCTATACCCCCAGCTCTTTTTTTTTTTTTTTTTTAGACAGGATCTCACTCACTATGTTGCCTAGGCTGGCCTTGAATCTTGTGATCCTCCTGCCTACGCCTTCTGAGTAACTGGGATGACAGGTATGCACCACTGCACCTGGTTTCTATATTCTGCTTTGAACATGCAGGGATACAAAACAACTGAGAGGCTCCAGGGAAATGCATTTTGTCTTCTCACTTATTTAGGTATTGTCAGTGGAGACTTAACCCAATCATCTTCATAATCACTGTTTGTAATTTACTTGTAGATACAACAGCTTTCCCCAGCACTTTAAAAAAATGAAACAAAATTACATTTATCCTCTGTTGTGCTGCTATTCCATATGGAGGTAGACCTTTGTAGATGAAGAACACTCAGTTTTTCCCACAAATTAACAAGATAATATTTATTTGATTTGTCCAACATGAAATAACAGTGCTGAGTTTCCATGGGTCCATTTGCTAAATTATAATATGCTTGGGGCCAATATCCATTTATCTTTTCTTTAAATCCTACCCTCCCCCAAATGACATCAACATCTATGGGGAGAATCTTCTGAACCACACTGGTGCTATTTTAAGTAGGCTAACAGAGGGGAAAACCATGATCTTGGGCTGAGATAGGATAAGGATTGCAATAGGAACAGGATACCCTTTGAAAACATAATGTAAGCTCCTCGTAAGAGCAAGGACTTAGGATGTCCTAGGTCACTACTAGTGGCATTGTCATTTATCACTGGTTGCAGAAACACAAGCAGCCAGATTTCCTGGGGAAAAAAAGGCTTTTTTCCTGAAGGTTCTCCTGACGTAAACCATTATCTATTTGCAAGAGACCAGGAAAAAAAGGCGAATGCATAGGTTAAAACTTCAAGCCTTTGAAATAGCCACTGCCTGCTTCCCAAGTCTCATTTTCTTGCAATGATTTCCTCTTTGGACAAAAGTGCCTAGGGATAGTCTATTACAATGATTGTACTGCTTTTTCTTTGTCCTTTTTTAAAAGACTAGATTACATGTTGAGCTGTCATTAGTAAAGTTGATGTGGTACCAACAATCTTCTCTACAGCCCTTCACTCCAAGAGACTATTTTGGAGAGACCAAGTTTTGTCCATACAAAGACAAGGTGTACATGGTTGAAAAGACAGGAGGTGAGGAGGTAAGAGGTGATGGACAGAAGGCCACTGTCTAAATAGCTTCATTTCTAATAAGCTGTCTGATGACTTTCAGGAGCTCTGGGCTGGGAGAACAACAGGAGCCCCAGTTTCTTCCACAAGGGAGGCTGCGCCATCATGGCCAAGGTCTTGGAAAGGTCTGTGAGAGGATGTGAAATGGCCGGCAAAGGGGCCAGTGAGAAAAGTCCAGAACCCGTTCACATAAGCAGGGTGTTTGTCACCTGTGGAGTTTCATTTTCTTTTGGACAAGCTGGCTTTCCTTAAAAACAGGTGATCTACTTTTTTCTTTTTAAAGACAGCCACATTCCCCATCATGTCCAGCCTGACTGGCCCCACTTCAAGTACTCACACCTACAACCTGGTCCTAACAACAGTGTGGAGTGCTCCCTGATCCTGTTGTGATCACATCTGTCATGTGGTTAATAGGCTTCAGGGCTTTCTAAAAATCACAAGCACAGAGGATGAAAAGGTAGAACAGCTGAAAATTCATCAGGTGATAAGAGCAAGTGGGCTTGGGTGCCTGAGGGGAGAACAGCCCTCAAAGCTTTGATGTGCTCCCTTCCTCCCTACAGTTCCCAGGGTCTCTGATCTTACTTTTACTCTGCCCCATCTGGAACTGAAGTACCAGAGGATGGGAATTTTACATAGGAGAGACATGCGCATCGTCATAGGCTTTGCGAATCTCTCCAGAAGCCATCTCTCAGGTGAGTGGCTGATTCAAAACTAATTTATTTTTAGTGTCTCAAATTATAGAAAATAGGAATATAACTGAAAGAATTTCCTTGCCTGATGATGGCTCCAAACTAACGTAAAATCGAAGAATTAAATAACACCTTCAATCCTATGTAGCTGGGCATGGTGGCACATGCCTGTAATTCCAGTACCTGGGAGGCTGAGAAGAGAGGATTGTAGGTTCAAGGCCAGCCTCGGCAACTTAGTAAGACCCTGTTTAAAGAAAAAACAATAAAAAGGGCTGGAGGTGTAGCTTGGAGGCAGACTGTCCCTGGATTCAATCCCTAGTTTAAAAAAAAAGGGCTGGGGTATAGTTTGGAGGTAGAGTGCCCCTGGGTTTAATCCCTATCACCAAAACAAACAACCCCAAAATAATCTTATTTGTTCATCAAATTATGTTTCCCCATGATAACCAGTCAAATTAGTTTACATACAACATCCTATATGTCTGAGAATCTTCCTTCCCTATGTTAATAACATTCTATTGAAATTCCCTAAGCATCTCAGCTAGCAGAGCCATTTTCCCCTAGCTGTTCATTTCTGTTGGTTAGAGGGACTCTGTCAGTGTCCAGTACCAGAAACCCTGTGTCACTTCACTCCCACACCTCTGGCAGACACTCCAATTCTACCATCAGCAGGTAGATAACACCGCATTTTTATTTATTATTTATTTATTTTGTGGTACTAGGGATTAGATCCAGGAGCATTCTACCTTTGAGCTCCACGACCAGCTCTGTTTAATTTTTTATTTTGAAAACAGGGTCTCACTAAGTTGCAGAGGGTCTCGCTACGTAGCTGAGGCTAGTTGTGAACCTGCAATCCTCCTGTTTCAGACTCCCAAGTACTGGGATTACAGGTGTGAACGACTGCGCCCGGCTACAACACCAAATTTAAAGATGCTTCTTCAAGCCAGGCGTAGTGGTACACGCCTGTAATCCCAGTTGGGAGGCTGAGACAGGAGAATCACAGGTTCAAGGCCAGCCTCAGCAACTTAATGAGACCCTGTTTCAAAATAAAAACACAAAATGGGGCTGGGGGTGTAGCTCAGAGGTAAAATGCCCCTGAGTTCAATCCCCAGTACTACACAAAAAATAAATAAGGATGCTTCTTCAGGGAGACTTAATAAAAGCTATTATTAAAATGCTATGGAAGAAGCCAGGCATGGTGGCACATGCCTGTAATCCCAATTCTTGGGAGGCTGAGACAGGAGGATCGCAAGTTGGAGAACAACCTCAGCGATGTAGCAAGAGCCTTAGCAACCTAGAGAGACGCTGTTTCAAAAAAAAAAAAAACATAAAAAGGGCTGGGGGTGTAGTTCGGAGGTAGAATGCCCCTGAGTTTAATCCCTAGTACCACAAACAACGACGACGACAACAACAAAACCATAGAAGATTTCACGTGTAGACTGAGAACTCTGTGCCCCTAGCTTGTCTCCCTTCATACACCTGTGATTTCATCTCCAAAAATAATTAAAACTAAACCTATCAGGAAGTGTTTGGCTTCTTGGTCTTGGAAGATGCAGTGTTGTTAAATGTCCAGCTGGATTCATGCCATGCCCTTTACCTTTCTCCACATCTCCATGATTGTCCTGTCTTCTCTACTTGAAAATAAATGCTCTCTACCCTTGGCCTCCCTTTTTGTGATCCAGTGCCCCAAATAACCATGGTGATGAGTAATGATCTCTGTGGCTCACTTTACTGCCAGTGCCAATTGCATTGAGTTGGCTTTTACTTTAATAACTGGAAAGTGGGTAGCAGACTCCCACACTTGATGAGGCTGCTCTGCCTGAAATGCCTCCCATCAGACCCAAGGAAACAGAGCTGCCTTTCTTGGTGGGAGAACATGAGCTACTTTTATGCCTTTATAGCCCATGAGATCTACTGTAAGAATAGCTTTTCCAGTCCATAAGCAAGATAACTCATGGAAGAATCTATTAACATTTCTAAGAACTAAATATGGAATGACCATCGTCAAGTGACACAAGAACATCATAAAATAGAGTGGTGATGCCCCAACGATATGCTCACAGGCTGAGTAGTGAAATAACTGGAGTTGTGGTATTACAGCAAGGATTTTCCCCTCAGCTGTATGACAGCCTTGCCTCTCAGGATTGTCTAGGTGCTGACACCAATGGAGGCTTTTCCAACAGAAAATGCATTTGGTTTCAATTCACTTTCATAACAACAGAGACTAAGCCTTAGCAAGATGGGGAACATTAAGCTCCATTGTTCAGGCTGAGGATGACTGACTTGGGTGGCAGGAAGCTGAACAGTCTCATCTCTGGAGAAGAAATGCCTGTGGGTAGCAAGCCTCATTCACCCATAGCCTCCTTGTCTCCCCTCCCCACCCAGATATAAACATCAGCGAAAGAAAATCAAAGAAGCATCTCAGAACACAGTGCTGGGATGGGACCTCAAGAAATCATCATTTGATTCGGTCTCACTAGATTTTATTTCTTAAATAGTTATATAAACCTCAAGGCATTGTTATTTAATAAGGTCTGAGGGCACAGCAAACTATTTTATAAAGGCCCTTGTGGAGCCTTCTATTATCTTAAATAATGAAAAAATGAATGAGATTCTTTGAGACTTGGCAGCTTTAAGATTTGAGAGGTGGTTAAGTGGAAAAGGTAGAAACAGGATCCAAGCTGTGTTCCTTTGGCCAAGGAACTACCCTTGCCGCCGGTTCATGTCTCAAGCAACCAGAAACTCCCTATCCATCACTGCGATTTTTCAGAAACACCATGCCAGTTACATTTCCTTTTCTCTCACTGACAGAAAGGAAGGCATATTGGATAAGCTAACACAATGGAAGAGTTCTGACGCACAAAATGTCCTAATGAAGTGTCCTTCGGGGAAAAATAAAAACAAACCCAAGTTGGGAATTATGTAATTCAATCTTTGATATTATTTAGAAAACAACAGGGGAAAAATACCATCCACCCCACGTTCCTCGAGAACCTCCAATCAAGGGCTCAAGCATGCTTCCTGGCTTCAGACTGGCTATAAATAAATTTAATAAGGATGAAAAAAAATCACTGCATCATTTACAGTTTGCTCTCGACTCCAGCTGACAAAAATCCAGTCCAGATGTTTGTTTTGCAAGAACAACAGTAAGAGGGCGAACCTCCATCCTGAGTAAGAAAACTCTAGAAGAAGGCAATGAGCTTGAAGAGGAAGGAGAGCAGGTTGGCAGGGAGGATGTTCCAAACCTGGTTCAATACTGATTTAATAGAGACACAGTAATTAATTTATTTTGTGTATAAGAAATCCAGTTTATTACCCTTTTCCCCCGCCTCATCCCCCCTTTGAAAGCCACAGGGGCTTGGCTGGTGAAGTCTGAAATGGTTGTTCCATAACCTTTGCTTTTAAATTAAACAAATGACCTCAGATTTTGGAGCAGTTGTTGACTCAGGGGAAAGTATGCCATTAAAAGTGTGCCAGAAACAGATTTAATTGGTACAAGTTCCAAAAAGTGCTCGAAAGAGCGCAGGCTTCCCGCATATAGATTTCAGGGAAATTACTCAAAGGCCGCACAGCTTTGTCAGAATTTGAGATGTGAAACAAGGCAGCTGAAAGACTCCGTATCAAAAGGGTAAATTCAATTCGGGAGATATTAATCTGATTACCTAAGTCAGGCCGCGAATCGGATATGCTCCATTGTGCGCTCTCGTTCAACCTGGACAGCTGGAGGAGCCAATGGCTTCCTATTCCTTGACATATAATTAAGTTTTAAGAGCCGATCAAGTTACGGATACAAAGTTTTAAGAAATATTTCATTCAGGGGTGGCATTTACAGTGCTTGCCTGCAAGAGTCATTGTTCACTTTATTTCCTTGAGCCATGCTGGAGAGTGTGTGGATCGGGCCTCGGGGCCTGGTGTTTGTGTTTCAGGCTACAATAAACGCCCTCTGTGCACCTGCCTGGAGGAAAAACCAGTCCAGCCGCCTCCCAAGACAAAAGGGCCCTGTATTAAGTGCTGAAAACCCAGACATGAACTGACCCTGTCAAATTCCAGCTAGGAAAAAAAAAATCTGTATTTTCATCCAATACAAGAGGAGCTGTCACGTAGGTTTCTGGGTTTCCTTTCTCATCTACACCGAGTCTGAACAAGGGTGACCAGTCAATAGAAATCACCTCCTTTCACATACGTCTCTTTACCTTTCTAGTTTTCTTTCCTGATGGCACAACCCATTGCTTGGCACACCTTCATCTGTCCTCCAGGGATCAACACACACTCTCCCAGCTCTTTCTCCACCAGGCCCTCCCCCTGCAATCTCACTTCAGCCATGCAAGTACATCTTTCCAAAGAGATGCATTACCAACTGTGCATTTTCAAAGATTTTCCCAATATACACTTGTCACACTCCAGGTGCACTTACAATTGCAAGGATGTTTATCAATAGGCCAAAGAAGCAAGGTTATATTTCCTCCATGTCCACGGTGATTCCCAATGCCAACGGGTCAAAGGCCATACTGGATCACACACGCCAATTCTAGATGATTTCCCGTGGGAGAACTGTTCAGCATGGGCTTGTTCTAATTCATATCTAGAACAAATCATGCTAGTCTCAGCTGATCTGTATGTTCTGGTGAAGAAAAATGATTTCTCAAAATCTGAAACCCTACAAGGTGAGGTTTCAGTTGTGAATTTCACTCGAAGTATGAGCAACTTCAGCCCTGGTAATAGATGCATAAACTGAGAAGGGCAAGGTAACTACCCCAACGTGAAGGTGCAATTTGGTTACAACACCAGAAAGGACCTATGGACTGCAATCTCCTACTTCTCTAAGTGGAGGGGGAAGTTAATTAAATTATGATTTTGATAATTATTTTAAACTGACATTAATAGGCTTTGGCTGCAAATAATTTTTTCATGCATTTGGTGATGAATAGCTAAACTTTCAGGGGTTAACAGCTTTCTCAAGGTTGCTTCAATAGCTCCGTCAAACTGTAGCCCCAAGGGGCAGGAAAACCAGATGATCAGCACAGGAAAGCCAGGTTCCTTAACATGACCATTACACTAGGATGTATTTGCTTGTTTGTCTGGAGAGTGCCTAAAAACCAAGCAACAGCTTATCTGATTTGGTGCTCCTTAAACAGCTGGCTAAGAAATACAAGTCAACCATCACAGGTGCTAAGTGACATTCAGCTACCTTGGCCAGCCTGGTAAATTCTCAACGAAATATGGTGCTGATTCACGGCCTGCCACTTGAGTGGCTCTGACTCAGTGACAGAGGTTATCTATTGGCTGATATCCAGGGCACTGTATACATTGGTTCAAGACTGACCAGTCAGGGAGTCCATTTTAGTTCAGTCCTGATACCCTAAGATGGTGGCCCAAGCCACCATCACAAACATCATAATGACCTCTCCTTTCTGTGTATGCCTCTGACATTAAAAATCTGCCTCCCTCATCCTGGCAATTCACCAGGTGCTGTGCTGCAGTGTGACTTTAACTACTGCATGAGTGTGAGCCTTGTTTTCTGATCTTCCCTTATTTTCTTGTCTTTTTCTATCCTATCCACTGTGGTACAACACATATGTCCAATTTATGTGTATGGTTTAGTTTCATTACAGTATGCAGAAATTCTAGGCTTCCAGTCAAACAGAGCTGACAACTAGAATTAGCCTTTTTGTTCTGGAGGGCATGGACCAAGCCTAATTTGGATCTTGTTACACCCTGAACACCCAGCAAGAGTCTTACATTATAGGGGCTCCATACTGAATGAATGAACATGCTGACCAACTATTGAACGAATGAAACCAATGCTCACACTTTGGGTTCAGTCTCACTCTTCTTGGGACAGTAAAGAACTCTGCAATGAAAACAGGGAGAAAGTTGAGCTAGACCTAGTGGTGGTGTACATATAATGATGCAGTGTGATGTGGGGAGAAAATACTAGAACCTATCTCACCTTTTGAAATGTTCTATTTCTGGTGTGTTTTAGATCACTTAAAGCACAACAGCACTATATTTTACAGATATAAATTTTACATACAGGGGGCTAATATGTTAAAAATGATGGGTTGTAGATTATAAAGATATGATGGCTGCTGCTTTGCATAACCAATACAATAACCATGTTGAAGGGATGCGCCAAACTGCTCACAGAAGCCTGGGACTTGCTATGTTCATCTTTAAAGGATGAACAGAGAAGCCTGCCTGAGCTGGAAAGAAAATATATCAATTTGCTCTTCAAAGACAAAATGCAACAAAAGAAGAGAACTGCAAGGCCCATAGGTGTTAGCTAATGCGATCTCCCGTGTGTGCAGTGGAGGGAACTGAGGTCCAGAGAAGTTAAGTGACTTGCTCAAAATAACACAGACAGTCTGGGGCAGAGTTAGTCCTTGAACACAAGTCTTCTCATTGGAAATGAAATGCTTTATCTACTGTTAAGACACCTACTTCTCTATTGCCTGTCTGTAAAGAGATTTCAAGGTACAGGCATCAAAACAGCCACAATTATATTGAAACTCAGAACACAACTCTGGCAACAACAGAAATACATGAACAAAAGATCTATCTGAGGCAGCAGTGTTATCCTCCTGAAGAGCTGAGTAAGAGCACTGGTCAAGGGCAGACTCTGGAGCCAGACTCTCTAGGTTTGAATCCCACCTAATCACTACTTATGTCTTCATCAGCAAGTTAGGTAAACATTTGGAGCTTCAGTTTCTTAGTTTCTAAAATGAGGGTAATAATTGAATCCGACAAGCATGCATGGGACCCTAGGTTCAATCCCTAGCAACACACACACACACACACACACACACACACACACACACACAATTGTACCCCACAAACTTGTTGAGCTTTTCTGTGCTTCATACAGTACCTGACATGTTGTAGGCACTCAGTATTGTTATTGCAATAATTAGCAAAGGGAACATAAAACATCCATTTATTTCATAATGCCATTCAATCCTTTAAATCATTTGCTATTTTCTCTCACCTCCTAACAAAGAATTATAGCTAGCCTTATGCCATTTCTAACTATGAGGCACTTTGATAAATAGAGGGCTTCCCTGGTGTTATTGAGAAGCCTAGGGTACCAAAGAAATCTCTCCCAGGTTGATAAGGTGGGAGATCAAAACTAAACCCGGCCACTCAGTACCTTAGAAAGGTTAAAACTTATTATAAAGTCCTCATTGCTTTAAGAAGTTTAAGGCTAGCTAGGCATGGTGGTGTACATCTGTAATCCTAGTACTTGGGAGGCTGAGACAGGAGAATCACAGGATCAAGAATGGCCTCAGCAATTTACTGAGGCCCTCAGCAACTTAGTGAGACCCTTTTTCAAAATAAAAAAGAAAATAGGGCTGGGGCCATAGCTCAGAGGTGGAATACCCCTTGGGTCAATCCCCAGTACCACAAAGGAAGAGGAGGAGGAGGAGGAGGAGGAGGAGGAGGAGGAGGAGGAAGAGGAGGAGGAGTTGTTGTTTGGGCTATCCCTAACCCAAAGTAATTCCCCTCAAAGAGATCAAAATCCAATTCTCTCCTGTCATTCCCATCCCCTCTAAATTGTAAATTGCTGCCTGAGAAATCTCTGAACTATAAAATAATCCTGCCACTTTCCTGTTTCAGTGGCTCCCCATCACCCTCAGAAAAAAACTCAAACTCATTAGCATTATGGACAAAACCTTTCATAATCTGGTCGCCACCTATTCCTTCACCTTGCCTCTACTCCATCATGAAGGGGTTTCTCTCTTCCAGAAGCACCTTCCCTTTTTCTTTCTCTCTTTGGGAACTGCCATGGATCCTTCAAGGTCTGGCTGAAGTATCACCTTGCTGCAAAGTCTTCCTAGATAGCCCTGTCCCTAAACCAGGACTCCTGTGTGCTGGCCCTGCAAGCTCCCAACCCTGTACCATCATGGCACCAAGCTCCCCCCACCACCTGGCCGTGAGCACCCCAAAGAGCAGGGACTAGAGCTTTTGTGTCTGTATCCCCCATCTGCCTAGCACAGGAACTGGTAGATCTAGGTGCCTAATAAATATCCTTATTGTGTACCGGACTAAACTATGTTGGTCACCACCCTGTGCAAATATGAGATTCCTCCTTGAAAAGCTGAGTTAGAAGGCTTCCGTTCTTTCATTTCTAACTCTTTCCCCACACTGTCTATTGTCATTCATCACATATGGTTAGATAGTTAAAGCTGACCACACTTTGAAGGAATTTGGAAACAAATAATGATGCGTGGGTGACAAAAATTACAATGGTGGTTTCATGCCTTTTATGTGAATACAGGTCTAAAGCTTTAAGTGATCCTTAGATCGTCCTCCTCATAGCTGCAGGTGCTCCATTCATTCATCAAATATTTATTAACTACTATTGCCAGACACTCTTCTAAGCTCTGGAGATCCCGTAGTGAAGAGAAGAAACAAAAGTCTTACCCTCAAAGAACTCAAAGACAGGAATTTCTTGCTCATTTACCTTACTTTAGTATTATTTGGTCAAAGGGAAAGCTATTCCCCTCTGTTCCAGTTTGATCCCTGAAGGAGCAAGAAGTTTCTTCCTGGCTGGGCTTTGGATCCACCCTCTGGGCTCTAGCGGCCACTTATGCACTGACGTTTGTCTCCTGGGCTCCAGATTTAAAGATTTGGATTGCTTATTCTATTTCTGGTCTGGAGCTCTCCGAGAGCATGTTCTCCTTGTCAATTTGTTTTGACATTTTTCTATCCTCTTTATCTATACATCATATTTAAAAACAAAACAAATTTTGTCACCGTAATTCCCATCCACTTTGGGCATCATCCATCTTCTATAGCTGGAGGTGGTACAGCCAGGAAACTTGGATTCTCTAAGCTGCTTTTATGGGCTTATTAGATGGTTAAGAGAATCAACATCATAACCTAAAATGATCTACATGACCTATTGTTTTCCATTAAAGCACAGGAACCCGCCAACGCACACAAACACTATGCACATGTATACACAACTGTACTTAACGCATAAAACTCAGAAACCTGTCCTAAAGGGAGAGTAATTTTGCTCCAGCTTATTGTAAAATATGGGATGGATGTAGAGTTCTGCACTGCATGCATTTCAGTTACCTAGCTCCACCCTGGCTTACCTTCTGTTAAGCAATTGACAGATGATGGCTGACCGTGGGATATGGTCTGTGCTAATGTGCTCTGCCATATGTCCCTGAATAGGACATAATTTATACATAGCTAAGTTTAGCCCTCATCCCTCATCCGATAATAATAATTTAGGATAGATAGTGGATTCTGGATAAACAGAAGAGACCTCTCTCCCCCCATGAAGACAAACTCTAGGACTGGTTGTTGCCATACAGGAAGTTAGATCAAGGAGGAGTTATCTGGGGTCAGAAAGAAAATGTTTTTGAAAATTTTTCCCATAGTATATTGTTTTGAAGGCAGGGACTAGTGATAGGTGACTAATGCCAAAAATTTGATCTCAAAGGATGAGAGGATGTTGAGAATGGACATGGCTGAGGGGATCAACAGAGGTGCACTGGCCCATTTAGGAAATTTATACTAATACCTGCTCAGCTGGACAAAGCCCTTCTATTAGATGTTATGTTGGGGTGCTGACCTCATGGATTCTCCATTCTAAAGAAATCTGTCCTTCATACAGAACCCCTTATGGGGGCGAAATGCCCCCATTTATGGGCCCTGATAAAAAGAGAGCTGCACTGGCCATGTTCTTTGCCCTATTGACTTTTTAGCTATGGCTGGCTTGATGAAATGATGAACCATGCACAGAAATAGCAGGTAAACTGGGCCAATCAGACCATAAGGCCAAGGGTCAGTGCCGTGGAAAGCGAAGGCACATATATATATTGACCTAAGTTTCAATCTTTCCAATTCTCATGTGATCTGGCTGTGTTCTAGTTCCTATTTATATATAGCTATGAGAATCCCAATCAAAACCTTACAATTGTTTTGTTGTTGTTGGGGTGTGTGTGCTGGGGATTGAATCCCAGGGCATTCTATCTCTGAGCTACACCCCCAGCCCTTCTTATTTTTTATTTTGAAACAGGGTCTTGCTAGGTTGACAGTCTCTCTATTGCTGAGACTGGTCTCAAACCTATGATCCTCCTGCCTCAGCCTCCCACATACTGGGATTACAGGTGTGTGCCACTACACCCAGCTGAATCCTTACAATCATATCCTTACTATCCTCTTTTTACAGAAGAGCCTCGGGGATAAAAATAAGTTCTGAAGCCACTCTCCTGGGTTGGAATCCTGGCCCTGCCACTGTGCTGCCTTCTAAAATGGGATAATCAGTACAGTCCCCCGAGGGTTGTTATGAGGATTAAATGTGATAATGAATGTACAATGCCAGGCATACAATATATAGTACATAAATGTTAGCTAATCTTATTAATAGGCCCACCTTTTTTATGTGAATCCAGAGGCTTTCTGTTTCTTGCCTCCAAAAGAGCCCTGAAACCTTGTAGTAACTACTCTATCCCAGACCAGAAACAAAGCCTACAGAAAACATCACGGGTAACCCAATGGAGACCTATGGCTGCTGTGAGTGCTAGAGGAACCCCTCTCACACATCTCTCTCCCTCGTAGGATGCTGTCTCCCAGAGGAAGACGCATTTGTCTTGGTATCTGTGATGCCCAACATAAATAGGGATTCGACGAATAAAGCAGTTGTTCTCAAAGTGTGGTCCCTAGACCAATAATGCCATCAGCTTCTGAGAATTTGTTAGAAATGTAAATTCTCTGGCTTCTCCCCAGACCAACTAAAACTCTAGGAGTAGAAGCCCTAAAATGTGTATTAATAAGCCCTCCTGGTGATTCTGTTGCATGCTAAAGTTTGAGAACTGCTGGGCGTGGTGGCACATACCTGTAATCCTAGTACTCAGGAGGCTGAGACAGGATAATCACAGGTTTGAGACCAGCTTCAGCAATTTAGTGAGATTCTCAGCAACCTAGTGAGACCCTGTTTCAAAACAAAAAATAATTTAAAAAAAGGGCTGGGGGTATAACTCGAAGGTAGAATGCCCCTGGGTTCATTCCCCAGTACCCCCCCCCCCCGCACACAAAAGTTTGAGAACCACTAGAACAAACACAACCACTCCATATCCATATCTTTGATTGAAGAACAGCTCTACTCTATCTGGGGAGATCATCCATCTTCTTTAAACATACATGGCTTTGTAAGGTATAGACATCAGAACCTAGGTCAGAACTCAGCTGGACCATCCTTGGGCCAGACTTCCTGGCCAGACCTTGATACGATCATCCCCCAAAGCCTAGTAAACATCACAAATCCATTCTGAAAGTATTTCCTGCCAGATCAGAACACAAACTAAAATTATACCCTGGGTTCTACTCCTAAAAATCAGCCATTCTTCCCTTCTTTATACTATCTCTGACCTAGAGTCCTCTCATCTTGGTCTAGAATTCTCTATAATGATAGTAAATGAGGGTCTCTTCTCAGAGGATCCATCCAACTTGAAGGCCTCTGGATCGTGTGAACTCTGGGCATCCCATTCTCTGGGCTTTGGTCCTGTCACCTCTGTAGCTGAGACAACTCACAAAGCTGGCTTTGGTGTTCTCATCCCTTTCATCTTCTTGACCCTGAGACCTTAACAGGAACATAGGTAGATCTGGGAAATTAGATAGTAAATCCAAAGTGTTAAAGAGGTCTGATAGTGAGGGGGAAATACTTTTAAACATCTAGCCCAGTCTCTCAGGAACCACCTCAAAGATTGCTAACCAACTGGGCAAGGTGGCACATGCCTGTAATCCTAGTACTTGGGAGGCTGAGACAGGAAGATTGGAAGTTCAAGACCAGCCTCAGCAACTTAGTGAGACTCTCAGCAATCTAGCAAGACCCTGTTTCAAAACAAAAAAATTTAAAAAAGGGCTGGGGGTGTAGCTCAGAGGTAGAATGCTCTGGGTTCAATCCCCAGTACCAAAAAAAAAAAAAATGCTCCCCAAAGAAAACTCTCTGGTTCTGATCTAACTTTATTAAAATGTCCCTTGTTCTTCAGATGGGTTTCCATTCAGCACACTAGCCCTAGCAAAACAGAGCTCATGACCAAGAAGTACTTCCTGGTGGTTGACTTTAATGTTCCCTTTCTCCTTTTGATCCCTCGGCCATGGTTATGTTGCCCCCTGGCCTCCCTGCTGAAAATCCTCAAGGAGTTCCACCCCCTCTTGAGATTTATAGCCCTGTAGACATTTGTAGGCCTTGCCCATCTCCTCTCAACTCTAACCTCCCCTACCTCACATAATATTTAGACTTTCTTTAGCCAAACACCACACATTTTTTGATGCCTTTAATCTTTTTCTATAAATTAGACCTTTCATGGCATCTGAATAGTTGCTGGAAGTAATACAGGCCTAGTCAAGTGTTGTGGATTCTTGAATACCAGGGAGAAGGGTGCATGGGTAGATGTGTGTGCCCTTGTGAATAGAAGCATGTGAAGTTTTATGTGTTGACATATGTCTGTGGCTTTGGAATCAAAAGTTGAAAGATCACCAGTGCCCTTAAAATATTTTTATCCCAAACTCACTCCTCTAAGAGGCAGCACTGTCCAAATCTAAGATTTCACAGGAAGCACTCTGACTTCTGTTCCCGGCACGGCCACCTCTACTCACTGTGTGGCCTCTGAGCAATTTCCTTCTCTCCTTCATGCTTCAGTTGCTTGAGGTGGATTAAAAAATTCATCATTTTAAGACATTTTAAAGTAGCATGGAAACATAAATGCTAATAATGTTGTTGCAATCACATGATGACACCTTATGGTTTCAAAGCACTAATTATAGCCAGCCTGCACCATAGCCCTGAGGTGTGGATATTGAAAAGTGCTCCACCCATGTCCATGTGTATGTGGTCTACACAAACCAATGAATATTCAGTTTGAGATTGGACTGTGAAACTAACGTGTGGAGAGAGTTCTGCTAAGTTGACCAACCCACCCAAAAGTTTGTGGTTAATGGATTACAAATTTGGGTAATGCAGCACAATAAATCACAACTAAAATAATAAAGCTGAAAGTACACACAATTTAAGCAGAAACACCAGTGTTTTTTATCGGAAATGAAAGAAACCATTGATCATAGCAACTGTCTGAGATTAGCAGGGAGCCACATTTTCAAACATCCTGCAGTAAATCCAGAGCAGATCCAGCTGGAAAGCAAGAGTGGAAATAAAACTCGAAAATTCATACCATGCTTTGAAGTCTGCTCCTTTCACAACCATGAGTCCCTCATGCGCCCCAGCCATTCTGAACTGCTCTTGCTTGCTGAATTTATTTTAAAAGAGACACAAGCCACACACTTGCATATAATCTTTCAAATGGACTCCAGCTTTTTGCAGGGATGGTTTGTTAGGGAATTTGAATCCCAAAATACTTTCTCTTGCACATGAAATCAGCCCATCAATTCCCCTGAGTCCAACCAGAATAGAAAGCCTTCCAACACTAAAACTAGAAACCACTCTTGGTTCTAGTAAGTACTGCTTTTTTTTTTTTCTGGTGTTCTTTCCTTGACCTTTCCATGCACTTTTAAGTTTTAGTTTTCATGTGCTATAATATATCCAAAACTATTAGTGCAGACAAAAAGATACAAACATGCCAGGTGCTGGGAACGCCAGGATGGCAGTCTAATAATGTCTCCTTCCCATGACGCCACCTGGGACTCCTCAAGAGAGCCCTGTCACCACACTGAAGTAACTGCTACCCTGTTAAATCATCAGAAGAACGAAAGCTAAAGGTCTGGGTTGAACAGAGCTTCAATCTTGTACAAGGCTCAAATGTCACCATATATCAGAGTCATCGACCAACTGTCCCCTGGTAGATGGGGACTCAGCCAGTTCTTCTGCTCAAATCCCAGGTGACTTTAGAAGAGGATATGGCCTCTTAGACCAGCTGGACTGTTAGACCTTTCCTCTGCTGATCACTATGGGGAAAAGGGAGGTTCTCTACAAGTGAGGTACAACAAACCATAGTACCTTCAATGGCCACGGGAAGACTCAGCAAGGGCTGAGAAACAGAACAGTCACACTAACCAATCGCCAAGCCCTATGATGACCTATATGCTGGAGTTTCTGCCAATGAAACAAAAATTGCAAAAGAAAATACTCTGAATCATAGTGCCTGGTCTAGAACAATGTAAAATATAAAACCCCAAATCCTTATTTCTGCCCAGTTTTTTCTGTTAAGTGATAGGTTGGATGAATAGAACATTGCTAAAGTCTATTCCAGCTGTGACATCATAAGATCTTGAGATAGGTCTAAGATCAGGAGCATCCACCCATGCATGGGACTTAAATTCTGATTGACAGAGTAGGAAGAAGAACCTTGAGGCTATATTGTCCTAAATTAAACAAAATCATAAAGATGCTGAGAAATTTTAGCATTGAAAGTTTGGCATGCATACGACAGCTGGCCCTCCCTGTAGTCCTATCTGTGTCTTACTCTATACATTTCGGGTCTTGTCAGTTCACCTCTTGCTTTCTCTGCCTCTCTCCCACACAAACATGTGCACAACCAGAAGTGTGTGCAAACCAGAGAGTGAGAAACACATCGGGATGGGGTGACTTTGTAACTTTGGCAATGGTGCATAAATCCTGAAAATTCCATTCTCTGAAGTGAATGAGAAGGTTTGCAAAAGGCAGGCTACAATTGAGAAGCACACAGCACTTATGAGGTTTTTTTTTTAACTGCATGGGGAAAATTCACTTTGTCCTCTCATTCCTTATGAAGGCATAAGCTCTGCGGAAGGAGAGATGTCGAGGACGTCCTTGGCCTTTAGGTCTTCTCCCTTTTTTGGCTCTCCCATCTGGGAGCTGGATAACTCAACAGTGGAACGGAACCTAAATGAAGGGAATCATACCTGCTCAGGCAGTGAACATTGGGTCTGCTTAAATGGAGCAACAATCCAGCCACGGTTTTAATAAGGGGGTAGCGGGGCCCCAGCAACACAAAAACAAAGAACTCTCAACTTTACAAACACTGGGAGGGCAACAGCTGGTCCGCTGAGATTAAAGGAGCGTGAGAGAGCACCTCCCCATCTCCTGACTTCTCCTCCCCCATGGAAGTCCCTGCAGCCAGCCAAGGCTCACTTTTACAGCCCTGTGCAGATGACCTTGTTCCAGCTAAGATAGGGACGCCTTTGATCTCAGCAGGGGGATGCTCTGGGGCTGCAGCTGGCAGATATTAATAGCACAGGATCTGCTGGGGTAGAAGAGATCTCTGTTGGGCCAGGTCACTTGTGTTCCCTCCTCTGCATCAGAGCAGAAGGGACTTCATCTCCCTGAATTGGCCCCTGCTGGGTCCTCCTCTCAGGTCAACTCAGATCTTTTTATTGCTGGCTGCTCTTGGCCACTTGTTCTCACCCCACAACTGTTTTCAAGGGAGCACTGTTTAAGCAATGTCTTGTGTTCTGCAGCTGAACTCTATTACAGGGCTCTGTAAATCAGAACTAAAACCCCATCTGTGGGTGGATGCTCTTGGTCTGCAGACTCACTGCACAATCTTATAATGTTGAGGTGGGAAAAGCCTTGAGCAATTTCTATTCATCCCACCTAACAGAAGAAAAAACTAAGGCCCGAAGGATTTAAAAACCTGCCCAAAGCTGGGCATAGTAGTGCATACCTGTAATCCCAGAGACTCGGGAGGCTGAGGCAGGAAGATCACAAGTTTAAAACTAGCCTGGGCAACTTAGCGTGATCCTGTCTCAAAATAAAAAGCAAGCCAGGAGCACCAGCACATGCCTGCAATCCCAGTACTTGGGAGGTTGAGACAGGAGGATCACAGGTTCTAGACCAGCCTCAGCAATTTAGCGAGACCCTGTTTCAAAATAAAAACTAAAATAGGGCTGGGGGTGTAGCCTAGAAGTAGAATGTTCCTGGGTTGAATCCCCAGAACAAAAAAAAAAGGGGGTGTGGACTGGAGATGTGGTCTAGTGGCAGAGCACAGCGGGTTCAATCCCAACACCACCAAAAAAAACCCAAAAAACAAAAAACTACTCATGATCAGGTCAGTTAACATGAAGGCAAAGTTGACACAACAAATGCTTGCAACAACATTTTTTTATATTTTAAAAATATTTATATTTTTATGTGATGTATATATTATACACACACATACACACGGAATTTAACAACCATTATAATATGTATAAGTATAAATGCTCTAGGAAATTTGTTCATTTTCATTCACTGGTAAGTAGCTTCATTACAGACCTTGGGAAAAAATATTTCTTTTTTTTTTTTGGTAGTGGGGATTGAACCCAGGGGCATTCTACCTCCGAGTTACACCCCCAGCCCGATTTTTTGTTCTTTATTTTGAAACAAGGTCTGGCTAGGTTGCAGAAGGCCTCACTAAGTAGCTGAGGCTGGCCGCGGACCCGGATCCTCCGGTCTCAGCCTCCCAAGTACTGGGAGATTACAAGCGTGCGCCACCATGCCCAGCTAGGAAAAAATATTTCTATATCTTCTTTACCTATTCAGCTATAGAAGAAAAAGATCTAGAAAACACAATTCCATTCTCTTTTGGGTTCCATAATCAGGCAAAGTTAAGGATGAACTGGTATCTCTCCCTTTGCTAGGTACACATCATCATTTTCTTGTATCAGTTATACCGGAGCCCAGAGGCTTTTCTTTTTGTCTGGTTTGCTCCTCTTCTTTGCTTAAGATAAACCAGGAAGTTTATGAATCAGTATGATTACTGATTTTCAAATCAGGAAGCAAGATACTCTCTTCTGGTCTCTTCAGAGCTGAACAAATGCATGTGTGTCTCTGTATGTATAATACTCATAACAATTTTAATGATGTTCCTAAGTGCTTTTTGTGATTCTCATGGTCACTGTTCTTCCAAAGTACTTACTATGACATCCATTCAGCATTTATTTACTGCTTACCGTATGCCTGGAACTTTGCTAGTCGCTGGAGCAACACATGGATACAAAAAGAATACAACATAGTCTGTGTCCTTAAAGATCTGCCACTTTAGTCAGAAGAACATGAAAAGTCAAATTACTTTTTCTAGGCCTTTTCTTTTACACAGCTGAGCAGGTAGAGAGGCTGCAGAGGAGGAAGAGGGAGCAAGACCAATCGTGCAGGGCAAGAGGTTCCGTGTAAGAGGCAGTTAAAGCCACAAAGGAGTCAACTTGGGAAGAGAAGGAGCAGGAGGCGTGCAAAAGGGAAACACTAGTCTAGAAAAGGTGAGCTGTCTACGGAGGTGTGGAGGCAGGAGTGGGGAGGGCCGCAGTTCAGCTTGAGTGGCACAGGAGCTTCACAGAAGGAGTTGGTGGGAACTGAGGTTGAACAGGAAGGAGAGGGCAAACTCTGAAGGGTTAAGAAGCATTAACCTCATCTACTGATGTTCTGGAAACTGGCCCACCCAAAAGAAAAGAAAAACACTGGAGTCTTTGCAGTTGCTGACTCCCATGGTGTAAATACTTCTACCCTGCTGATTACGACAAACCCTAAATTCCTGAATATTTTTTAATTGGCTTACTGATTTCAGCCCATTCTCAGAAAAGACAGTTTCCAGCTTTCTATGTGGGAGAGACATGGTAGAAAGACGTCAGATTGGGGGAGTTTAAATTTGGTAGCAGCAGAATGGAAATGGTAGAGATTAGGGTTGGGAAAGTCTTTTGGATTTTTAAAATATAATCCAGTTGTGAGTTTAATAGGTCAATTGATTACAACACAAATTGCAAAAAAAAAAAAAAAAGAGGGAGGAAAGATATATTTGGGATTAAAAAAACCAAAGCCGACTTGATGGTGAGAGGAATCTGAGGAAGAATTCTAGATAATTCAGATTTTCAGTCCCGGTGGTAGGAGGATGATAATGTATCACTGAGTATAGAAAGAGGGTACACAGAGAATTTTATAGCTTTTATAAATATGTTATTAGTTTTTACTCTGAAAGACACCATCAAGAAGCAGAGGTGTGGTTCTTGTGACTTCTGAGACCAAAAACCAAGGCCACTCAGTGAAGGCCACCTGGGCAGTCTCTCAAGACCCTTGCTAGGCCTACAAGTTCCCTGTAGTCCATCATGACCAATTCTAAGAAAGTGGGAAGCAAAGAAGGGCCTAGAAGAGGTATGCATGTCTACCTAAGCCCACGGCATTATGCCCGAACTATGATTAGAACTTAGAAATGTCAAGTAAGAACTTTCAATAAAACTAAAAACCACTGTCTGGCTTGCTGATGTAATTCCCCCTAGCTAGGTAAAGCTCATTACCATCAAAACCATAGCTAGGCTGACCTTTGCTAGCAGGGAAGGGTGGAGAAAAATTTGCAGATTTACCACTGTGAAGATTTTTTTTCTTAATCTTTCTGCAAAACTGATCAGGAATGTGACATCTCCAGCACAAAAAACTAGTGTGCACTTTTAGCCAGTTCAAAGATACTCAGTACACACGGAAGCCTAAATTGCTACGGGACCACTAGTGAGGGCGATCTTTGAGTAGCAGTCTCAGAAACAAAGTCATTTAACATTTTGCCAGCCTTCCTGCTATGGACCAGGGACAATCCACAGAAGAGTGACAAGGCTCCAGATGGAGATGATGGATGCCTGTGAAGGAGACTCACTCAAGTGAAATAGGGAGCTCACTTATAGAGACAGGGAAAGAGACTCTCCAAAGACCAGTGATCAGATCCTGCAGGGGTGGCTGAGCCTAAATCACCAGGCTCGGCTGGCTTCACTGGCCAGTGCCCATTAGCCATGTCTCCCAGCTCTCATCAGGAGCAGGGAGGCGGTGGGGTGTATGTCAGTGTCAAGTTTCAGCCTCTCCAGGACAGATCTCTTACCTTCAGACAGGGACGCATCATCAGCAGGAGACACCAGGTCTGCCTGAGAGGCCAGGGCTCCGCTCAGATGGGTTGTAATTTGATTCGTCAAGATAACCTGTGAACAGACAGGGAGAGGGGTGGGGGAGGGAGAAGGAAGAGAGAGAGGACCAAATTAATTATTAGAGCTATCAAAAGGCAGACTGTGGCTTAGGAGAAGACTGATAAGTACCCAGGTAGGAAAACCCCAGCTCTAACTTTCACCAACTTTATCTTCAAGCAGGGCCTATCGGTCATTCTAAACCCAGAAAACTAAGAAAAGGAGCTTTTTTTTTTTCCAGAGCTCAAATGGTTAATCAATTCTAAATGGTGAGAAAATTGGGACTGAGAAGTATTATTATATTAGCTAAAAATAAATAAATAAATAAAAAGTTAACCAGAATTAAAGTGTACGTGGAAACATTTTATCAAACTTTAATTTTGAAAATTATGTCTACAACCTAAGATATTGTTGGTGCTGAAGAAAAGTAATAATTTAAAATTTGGATGCCTGTGGTTTCTTCTCCTGTAACCGCAAAAGTCAGAGCTTTATTTCCAAATTTGTGAAACAGAAATAAGATGCCTCCTAGAGGAATAATAGTCTTTTAAATTAGTCAAATTCTAACAAAAAAGTCCAAAGTCTCACTATGCATTTAAAACACAAATTAACATAATCCCACCTAAGGAAAATCAAGTTCATAACACTTAAAATTTCTAGAAAGACTCTAAAATTACCTAAGTCAGATAGTCCACTGCCACACAATATTTTCACTTTTGGTACAGTCAAGAAACTTTCTTGACTTAAAAATTCTTTTCTTTCCTTAAAAATCCTTATTTATAAGCTGGCCATGGTGGCATACCTGTAATCCTAGTACTTGGGAGACTGAGACAGAAGGATCACAGGTTGGAGGCCAGACCCAGAACACACACACACACATACACACACACACACACACACACACACACACACACACACACAGTCATTTATAAAATCTACCTTATTGCGTAGAAACCTAAAGAATGAGTAGAATGCATATTTTTTTTTCCTGGAAAATTGTAACAAACTGCACGCCATGACCAAGAAGGTTTGGAGGTTCCCATCATGGGTAGAAACTGTGAGCATCTTAGTCAAGGGAGGAGACATCTCCTCTAACAAGGGCACTTAGCATTCAGTACGCAATTCAGTGCTTGGAACGTGTATCTAGTCAGATTGTCTTGGTCTGCCCTGAGGTTCAGCTGTGGTTCTGTGGCCACCTGATGTGAACAGCAACGGGACTCGCCTCCATTCTGCATTATCCAGCTTTTCCGCCACACCTCTGTCACTGTCTCCTGAATGGACCACTGACACATTATAAATCCTGTACCAATGGCAACGTAATTGAGGGCTGAGAGGGGAGCAGGATGGCAAGGTCAGGTTAAGAAATGAAGTGCTCTATTAGCAGAGACAACCTCTTAAGGGCTTCCTGTGTCAAGGAGACCTGTGAGTCTCCAGTTACTCTGCAGTGCTGATCAGGTATTGCTGGATTCCACTTAGTATTTGCTAATCTTGTCCCTCATATTCTTTTATATTGCTATCTTTCATCTGAACTGTTAAGAATCACACAAGAAAGGTCTTCAGTTAAAACAACTGGAAATGGTCAAGCAATGTATTCCTTTAAGAAACAACTATTCATATTCAAGAACATGTATAAGGAGTTGTGTTCATCTCCCTCTTTATAATATAGGGTATAAGGCAGACGTGGTGGCTCACACTTGTAATCCAAGTACTTGGGAGGTGGAGACCGGAGGATCCGGGTTCGGGGCCAGCCTCAGCTACTTAGTGAGGCCCTCTGCAACTTAGTGAGACCCTGTTTCAAAATAAAGAATAAAAAATAGGGCTGGGGGTGTAGCTCAGAGGTAAAATGCCCCTGGATTCAATCCCCAGTACCGCAAAAAAAAAAATAATAATAATATAGGATATGAGCTTTGGAGTTCAATAATACTGGGTTCAAATTCTGACTCTGATGTTGTGTACCTTGAGAAAATTACTAAATCTTTGATCTCTATGTGTCTAAAGCTAAAATAATATCTATCTTGTAGAATTGTATGAGAATTGAGATAATCAACATAAGATACTTAACGCAGTGTCTGGCACTTAGTAAATATCTAATAAACAGAAGCCATTGTTACTATTATTTCCTTCAGAATGATGATATATAGGTTAATAAATTAGTATATGCCATATGCTTCAGATAATTGTTCTAGTAATAGAACACTAAATCATAATTTTCTACATCAGAAAATACTTTGGTACCTGATCATTTCTATCAATTTTAGTTTTTTCAAGTTTTACATAATTGCAAAGAATTTGTGTACAAATCATAGTAAGAAAAAAATGACAATTAGTTAAATTAAGGCCATAAGATACTAACATTACCCTGAACATACAATGTGCTTTAACTTCAAAGGAACAAAATAATGTGTCTGCCTGTCTTAGTTAAAAAATATTCTGAAATTTCTGAGAGGTCTAAATATGTAAGCTTTAATTTTTACGGGATTCTTCTAAATGATAGTTTGGTAAGAATTACTAGAACTCCAATAATATGGTAATGGTGTAAGAAAAAACTTCATTGAATATAGTACGTATCTTGCAAAGTAAAGCATGTCACCATATACACAGGGAACATTAAGAGGTAAAGGCAGAGGCCCGGCGTGGTGGCGCACGCTTGTAATCCCAGTACTTTGGGAGGCGGAGACCGGAGGATCAGGGTTCGCAGCCAGCCTCAGCTCTCTCTCTCTCTCTCTCCCCCTCTCGCCCTCTCTCTCTACTTAGTTAGGCCCTCCGCAACTTCGTGAGACCCGGTTTCAAAATAAAGTATAAAAAAAAATAGGGCCAGGGGTGTAGCGCGGAGGTAGAACGTCCCTGGGTTCAATCCCCAGTAC
>PVJS01019424.1:0-33735 GCA_004027185.1 Glis glis | reverse complement strand
AGACTCTGTTTCAAAATAAAAAAATAGGGCTGGGGGTGTAGCTCAGAGGTAGAATGCCCCTGGGTTCAATCCCCAGTTCCACAAAAAAAAAAAAAAGAAAAGATAAGTGTACATACTTAGTTCAAGTTGACTTTCTGAACACATTTTTAAAATCTCTTGGGTAGCCTTTGTGTACTCTATATACTTATAGTATTTATAAAACTGTTTAAAACATTTGCTCTTCTGTGAAATTTACTGTTTAATGTTGTGTGAATAATTCAGGAGCAAATCTGTTCAACTTCTTTCCTCCTGTTGTGTGTTAGTGTATATCCATCTATCTGTCTACATTTTGCTGTTGATAATAATCTTCCCACTAGCTAGCCTTAGGATACTGAAATACCAACTCTTCCACCTGTGCTGGGGACTCCAGCATCTCTACTGTGTTCTTCTTTGCTACTCAGTTTACATGCAGTGCTATTTAAGCTACTGAAAGTTAGTTACAAGTTTAAATACTTTGTAATCTGATAGTACTTTGGTGCCACAAGTTCATCCTATCTGGCTGTTGCATTGCTTGTTAATTTCCTCTGATTTTTGAACCCTGGAAGCATTCACCTTGCCTTTTTATCCCTTATTCCAGTTTTTCTTTTCTTTTCTTTTCTTTTTTTTTTTTTATACTTTATTTTGAAACCGGGTCTCACGAAGTTGCGGAGGGCCTCACTAGGTAGGTAGGTAGGTAGGTAGGTAGGTAGGTAGAGAGAGAGAGAGAGAGAGAGAGAGAGAAAGCGAGCTGAGGCTGGCCGCGAACCCGGATCCTCCGGTCTCTGCCTCCCAAAGTACTGGGATTACAAGCGTGCGCCACCATGCCCGACTCCAGTTTTTCTTTTTAATATTGTATCACTAAATTGTAAACTCTTTAAGACTATTTTTCTTTTCTCTAATGAAATGTGTTCTGTTCTTTTCATATGTTTAAATTTATTTTTCTTTTTTGCTGTATTGGGGAATGAATGAACTCAGCGGTGCTCTTCCATTGAGCTACATCCCCCTTTTTAATTTTTTTATGAGATGGTCTTGCTAAATTGCCCAGACTGACCTTGAATTTGTGATCTTCTTGCCACAGCCTCCTGAGTCACCAGGATTACAGGCATGCACCACCACACCCAGCTCTTTCTATATTTTAAATGACTGGGAAAGTAAATTGCTCATTAGCAGGGACCTTAAGTAATATCTGTTATAAGGAATTCTGCTAAGTGCCAGACATAAACAAGTAAATAACATTTGGTTGCCTTGCAGAGGCTAGCAGTCAAGTGGGTGGGAAACAGTAACCACCTTCTAGAGAGGTGGTACAGAGACATGCACATGGTGTGCAGGAGCAGCCAAGGCATAGTTAGTGAATGTTTGTCTCCTCAAAATTCATGTACTGAAATCCTGACATGGAGTGTGGCTGTGTTGGAGATAGGACTTCTGAGGAAGTAAGTACTATTAAATGAGGTTGTGAAGTTAGGGCCCTGACTCAGTGGTATCATGACATCAGAGAGCTCGATATGCTCATGTTCATGCGTACAAGTGACATCATATGAGGACACAGTAAGATGGTGGTCATCTTCAATCTGGGAAGAAGGGCTGCACCACAAACCGACCATGCTGGCACCCTAATCTTAGACCTTAGACATATATCTGCCAGAACTGTGAGGAAGCAAATCGATGTTGGTTGTTTTTGTGTGTGTGTGGTATTGGGAATTGAACCCAGAGGCATTCTACCTAGAAATCGATGTTGTTAAGCCACCTGGCCTGAGCAGACTAAGACAGGCTCATATGTATTGTGGGGTGGGCTTAGAGAAGAGTACGAGGATGAAGGGACTTGTTAGTAGCATTGCAGTTTCCAGGTAGAGGTTTAATGGGCATGCAAAGGGTGGAGGCATGAGGAAGTACAGGGTCCTGAAGGGAGCCTCAGTGAAGGCTGTGATAAGAGGTATTGTTGGCGGTGCTTCTGAAATGGTATGTTAGAGTCTTTAGGGTTTTCTAAGTAGAGAATCATATCACTTATAAACAGGGATAATTTGACTTTCTTTTTTCCTATTCCCCTAATGCCCCTTTTTATTTCTTTTGCCTAATTCTCTGGCTATATTGAATTAAGAGTGGTGAGAGTTGTCTTGTTACTGATTTGAGAGGAAGTGCTTTCAGTTTTTCCCCATTCAGTATGATGTTGGCTAGGGGTTTGTCATATATAACCTTTATATGCTAAAGTATGATCCTTCTATACCTAATTTATTCAGGGCCTTTGTTACAAAGGTATATTGGATTGTATCAAAGGTGTCTGTTGAGGTGAGCATATGATTTTTTACCTTGATGCTAATGTTTCTTTCTTTGTTGATTTTTTTGTCTGCATGATCTGTCTGTTGGTGAGGGTGGAGAATTGAAATCACCCAGTATTGTACTGGGCTCTGTCTCTCCTTTTATGTCCAATAATGTTTTATAAAATTGGATGCTCTGATATTTAGTACATATGTATTTATGACGGATATATTTTTTGATGAATTCTTCCCTTTATTAAAATGTAGTGATGTTCTTTGTTTTTTCTGACTGATTTTGACTTGAAGTCTGTTTTGTTGGATATGAGTATAGTTACTCCCACTTGCTTTCAGACTCCATTTTCTTGGAATATCATTTTCTCTTCTTTTTTTTTTTTTTTGGCGCTACTGGGGATTGAACCCAGGGGGCAGTCTACCTCTGAGCTACACCCCCAGCCCTATTTTTTATTCTTTATTTTGAAGCAGGGTCTCACTAAGTTGCAGAGGGCCTCACTAAGTAGCAGAAGCTGGCTACAAACCTGCAATGCTCCCGTCTCAGCCTCCCAAGTACTGGGATTACAAGCGAGTGCCACCATGCCCAGTTTAGGATTTGCATTTGTACTCTTCAGTTCCTCCTTGAGGTCGTTAGATGATAACTTCACTAGATTTGAGAACTGGTTTTATGAAAATTTAGAATGTCTCCTTTTTGTCACAGAAGTGAAGTTATTTATTAGAGGTTCATATGTTAGGAGCTTTATATGCAAGACTCTGTTTAATCTACACAAATTTATTATGTGCTTATTATTTCCATTTTGCAGATAAGAAAATGTAAGTCCCAGGTTAAATACTTTGAAGTTGCATGGCCGGAAAATGACATCAGATGTTTTCCCCACTGCTTCTGTACTTCCTTTCTAGCTGAGAACACTAACAGGGAGGGGAAATAGGAAATGGAAAGCTTAAAGGGAAGGAAAGATCAGAATCAATCCCTTATCAGCTAAAAGTTGACAAAAAGTTTACCTCCGAATTGGGTCAGGAATCTGTGAGCAGATTGTTCTCTTCAGAAGGGTTTGCTAGCTTGACAGGCTGGATTTGAGTTGTGGGTCCATTGTCAAGATCTGTGAGCTGCTTCTGTAGGTCTTTGCACTTTGGTGCCCTCATTATTAGTAAAATGATAGAGAAATGGTAAAGAATTAGAGCCTAGTGGTAGATACTTAGTAGGTCCACTACTACTAAAAGAAAAACAATGCCAGGTGTAGTGGTGCATGCCTGTAATCCCAGTACTTGGGAGGCTGAGACAGGAGAATCATAGGTTCAAGGCCAACACGTGATGGGAACTTAGACCTTGCTTCAAAATGAAAAATAGAGCTGGTGTAGCTCAGAGGCAGAATGTCCATGGGTTCAATCCCCAGCACCACACACACATACAAACACACAAAGTTTGTGTTTATTGTTTTTTTTTTTTTTCGGTACTGGGGATTGAACCCAGGGGCGTTCTACCTCTGCGCTACACCCCTGGCCCTATTTTTTTTTTTATACTTTATTTTGAAACCGGGTCTCACGAAGTTGCGGAAGACCTCACTAGGTAGAGAGAGAGAGAGAGAGCGAGCGAGCGAGCGAGCGAGCCGAGGCTGGCCACGAACCCGGATCCTCCGGTCTCTGCCTCCCAAAGTCCTGGGATTACAAGCGTGCGCCACCACGCCCGGCTGTGTTTATTGTTGAATATAAATTTAAGTATGTGTTTTGGGCAGCTTTTGGCAAATGAGCATTGAAACAGCCTATTTTTTCTTTTCTTTCATAATTATTTACATTTTATTACCTCTCTCAGCCCTATCACTGAGAAAAAAATTTCCCTGTGAAGTTACTTCCATACTCAAAATAGCTTGTTCCATGACTTTCGTGACAAGAGCTTTCAGGATAAGAGGACCATTTTTTCATTCCTTCAAATAATGTGCTTTCCTTGGGAATCACTGGTCTCCTTTCCCCGGAGCTGGTTGAGCTTTGTCCTCAATTTTGCAGAGAAAGGAACAGCAAGGAGCGCTTGGCTGCTTCTCTCTGGGTGCTAGGAGGGAAGGAAAGTGATTCAGCTTCATTCTGTTCCCCTCCCACTCTGTGAATCTGTCTGCTTCCCATCTCCTTTGACTTGTCAGCACTTAACCCTCCACAGAGCATTCCTAAGCAGCCTAACAGGCACCATGATGAAATGGATTTAAATCACAAATCTAAATTTTTGAAGAAGAGTAAGAAATGTTTGGAATGTTTCACAAATCATTTCAGGTATGCTTGTGTAAATGTGCCCTTTCTTTTTTGTAAGCACCCCCCCCACACACACACACAGTAAAGAGAAAAAGCCAAGAAGTGAAATTGTGTTTTATGAGTAAATATGATGTTTTCCTTAAACAGACATAAGTGCTTAAGTTACTCAGTTCTTTATTCTATTCTGCCACTGTCTCCCCCTCTTTTTCTCTCTCTCTGATTCCTTATTTTGCTTTTATTGTTTAACACAGTGCTTGAACACTCCTAAAATTGTTTCTTCTTCGTGGAAGAGAAAATGACAGGAGTGGGCCAGTAAAACTTGTGACCAGAGTAACAAAAATGCTGAGGCGAGATAGCCATTCCTAGGTAACTAAAATGCAGCTGGCTTCAAATGAAAGAGCTGGGGATTAGGGCTCTGAGAGGCCATTGTAACCTTAGAATGCAGTGTCTTCATTTCACAGATGCAGAAGTGCCATTCTGGAGGTGTGTGTTTATCCCTTCAGCAAAGTTATCTGTGGAGCCAAGGCTAGACCTTGCTGTCTAGATGTGTGTTAGGCACTTTTTCTAGATTGAGATGGGGTCATCTCAGAATTAACTAGTGGTACTTTCAAGGTGCTTTTAAGTACCCCTTGCTTTATGTTCATAAAAAAATTATGTAGCCAGGTGTGGTGGCACATGCCTGTCATCACAGTACTTGGGGGTGGAGACAAGAGGATTGTAGGTTCAAGGCCAATGCCAGCAAGTTAGTGAGGTCATTAGCAACTTAGCAAAACATTGTTTCAAAATAAAAAATAAAAAGGCCTGGGAGTGTAGCTCAGAGGTAGAATGCACAATCCCCAGCACCCCACCAAAATGTGTATTTCAAGTTAGAGGATTATTATTAAATTATAAAAATAGTCACTTTAAGGCAGACTTTGATTTATAAGCTCCTCACATATACATTGATTATAGTCTACTCAAAATCCCATTAGCTAGCAGTTGGAGATTGTTACATCCTGGTAGTCTACATGTGGTGGTATAACCAGCCTCCAGATTTTGGAAGAAAGCATGAAAACATGCTCAAGATTTACTAAGTTAGAGTCCTAAGCATATCAACAGTAAAATGTCAGTTTGTGTTATAAAAAAGTATATAGATGCTTAGAAAATTAACAGCAGTGGCTCTTTGAATGCTAGCATTATGAAATTTTTTAAATTTTACTTTGTTTTAAAAATTTCTATAAAGGGCACATACCGCTTTTATAGCCAAATCAATAAATATTATGAAAATGTAATTTATACTAATTCAGGAATAATGTATATAGTGAAATAAGCCATATCTTTGAAGCTTTGTGGCATAAATTATTATGTGTGTGATGATCTTTTTGCTCCTTTATTTTTCTGCCCTAGGCTTTCTTATTTGCTAAGTGTATTTTTATCCCTTAGAGAAAATTATTCTCTGTATGTTCCCCTGCCTCAAACTGGGGGGTGAACTCAGGGGTAACTCTGCCACTGAGCTGTATGCCCAGCTCTATTTTTAACTTTTTAATTTTGAAACAGGGTCTCACTATGTTGCAGAGGGCCCCGCTAAATTGCTGAGGCTGGCTGTGAACCTGTGATCCTCCTGTTTCAACCTCTCAAGTACTGGAATTATAAGCATGTGCCACTGTGCTGGCTAGGGTATCTTTTTAATATGAAAAAAATGTACTCCTTCCTGATCACTTCAAAATATGAACATGTAGTGTGAGCTGCACTTTCTTATTATGTTCACACCATTACACTATATACTAAATGTATGACCTAATTTGCATAAAAGTATGCATTTTAGTAGATTGTATAGGAATCCCTCCTTACCCTGAGGAGATGTGTTCCAACACTCCCAGGGGAATGCCTAAAAGGATAGTACTGAACCCTCTACCCTTAAGCATCTCTTAACTGAAAATCTGAAAATTTCCTGAAAATGCTACAGGTTCTGAAGTGTTTTGGGTGTTGACATGCCACAGTGGAAAATTCCTTGACTGTATACTAAAAATATTGTAGAATAATTGACCTTACACTAAAACTATGTGCCAGTGGCACACGCTTGTAATCCCAGTACTTAGGAGGCTGAGACAGGAGGATTGCAGGTTCATGGCCAGCCTCAGTTACTTAGTGAGGTCCTCTGCAACTTAGTGAGACCCTGTTTAAAAAAAAGGAAAAAGAAAAAAAAGCTATTGTATAAATTTACCTTCAGTTCATGTGTATGAGGTGTATACAAAACATAAATGAACTTTGAGTTTAGGCTGGGGTCCTGTCCCCAAGATTATGTATATGTAAATATCTCAAAATCTGAAAAATCTGAAACACTTCTGATCCCAGGTATTTCAGATGAGAATATTCAACCTAAAGCCGGATGTGGTGGTGCATGCCAGTTATTCTAGTAGTTGGGAGGCTGAGACAGGAGGATCACATTTTGAAACCAGCCTCTTCAGCAAGTTAGCGAGACTCTCAACAACCTAGTGAGACCCTGTTTCAGAATAAAAAATAATAGTAATAAAAAAGGGGCCAGGGGTGTAGCTCAGAGGTAGAATGCCCCTGGGCTTAATCCCCAGCACACCCCCCCCACAAAATGAATATTCAACCTCTATGTACTATTTTTTCCCTATGCATACATACCTACAATAACTTTGAGTTATAATTAGGTATAGTAAGAGATTAACACCAATAAGTAATAATTTAGAACAATTATACTTTAAATTATGGGAATATAGTCTCTTTTTCAAAATATACATTGTACTGTACTGATCCTTCTTATGATGATGTGGGATGATAGCATGTCTAAGTGATGAGATGAAGTGAGGTGAATGACAGGTGTTGTGATATAGCCTTACGCGACTTCCACAGAAGCATTGCCGGATTGATAATCAGTATGGCTACTGCATGGCTGATGAGTAGGCAGCATATGCAGTGTGGATGTGTGGAGAAAGGGATGGTTCACATCCTAGGTGGTGTGGAGCCTGATGGTGTGAGATTTCATTATGCAATTTAAAACTTATGAACTGTTTATTCCTTGGCTTTTCCATTGAATCTTTTCAGACCATGGCTGACTGAGTAAATGAGACCAGGGAAAATGAAACCACAGATAAGTGGGGACAACTGTTCCTTCAGTTCCAGGATCTTTTCCTCATTGATTCCCTCCGTGGCATCCTTGGCAGCTTCTGATCTGCTTATCTGTCTCTCCTACTAGATCGTAGAGAAAGGAGTCCGACACATTGAGTTTCCACATCCTTGCATGCCTTCTTATGTGATAGTTTTCCAGCTTTCTAAGTATCTGGTCTCAAGCCCGTTGCCATAGGTCCGAAGCAGGTCTTTGTGTACACAGGTCATACCACACATGCCGTACCTCTCCAAATGCATTTGCCACTCTCTCGTTAAACTCTCTGGCCCTGTTGCCTCTAGTAGATGCTCCTAAATTAGAGTGGATTCCTGGGTCTCTAGGACCTCAAGAGCCTTCTGAAGTTGTATGCAAAATTTCTGACCTGTTCAGTTTTCAACAGGGAGAAGGTCCATAAA
Organism: Glis glis; assembly: GCA_004027185.1. Lineage (NCBI taxonomy): Eukaryota > Metazoa > Chordata > Mammalia > Rodentia > Gliridae > Glis > Glis glis. The sequence continues at coordinate 25,687 of PVJS01019424.1, read as the reverse complement.
TTTGGTGAGTCTCTCAAGAGGGTCCAGGCAGGAGAAAAATAAAAAATAGAAAATCACTGGCCTACAACATAAAGGCTGTTATGGTGCTGGCAAATGCCTGTCTGCAGGTAATTTCTCAAAAAGCATCATTTGCACTCTTGAAAGTACCTCTGTTTCTTCACCTACAATTCTCCCACTTCTTTAACTGTTTCACACAGTGCGTGCCTATGAGGAAGCTGTCTTTGCTCCCTGGACCCAGGTCCCACTTTGGGCTCCTCAGGGCTTCTGGGCACTGTGGTACCCCACCCTTTACACAAGTGGTTTCAGATGGCTTCCCACTTGAAAGTGGGCATGCTGATGCCTTCTTCATAGGCGTATCATGATTTTTAATGAGATACAGGTAACATGCTTAGAACAGTGTCAGTAAATCAGTGGTAGTTCACACCTCTTTCTCACCAAGAATGTGAGCTGTGTAGTAAAGACAACATATGTTTGTTTTGCTATGATAATTTTGAACAAGATAGTTCAGGAGCAGCTAAGAAGGGTTATGTTCTTAAGCACTGAAACCATCCCAAGGGGAATCATTTTTCTAACTAGTAAATTGTGGCAACTACAGTAGAGCCATTTGTTAACTGTCTGTGTGTGATCAGAATTAAATCACTGGCAAGCACCACACTGAATACGGACAGAACTGTCTCCCAGGCTAGAGTAGCCATTTTTACTTTCACTTTAGGAAGCGATTCTACTCTTTGAATACTAGATGGAAAAACTGACTTGTATTTAGAGGCCAGGTCATTAAAAACATCTTGCAATGCTAGAGTTGTACTCCATGAGTCTAGATGCTTGAGCTGTAAAGGGTTCTGCAACTTCAGACTTGTTGGAGGGATAGCAGATTAACATCTCTTCTTCGCGTCACATTATGAGATCTACTCACTGGTGGGGAAGAGTGCCCTAAGTCCTTGGACTTTTAAAATTATTTTTTGGGGGGATCAGAGGTAGGGAGTGGAGCCATCCAACTTTGTATAAGTGAGCTTGAATAAATTAAATAGGAATGAAATGTAAGTTCACAGTGTTTCCTCAGGAAATTCTCAAGGAGCTCACAGGAAAGATCAAAGGGACACTGACAAACTTGGTATGACAGGTTCTGGTGAAGGTGCTGCGTAGTAGCAGCGTAGTGGCAGGGGTCTGAGGACACTCAAGGCCCTGATGGCTTTTCTTCTCCAGGGCCAAGAGTAGGGGTGCAGCCTTGCCAGAGTTGGCTGTCATAGCTCTTGTTTTTTGGCCATGGGAGCTTCATTTCCTACTTTCCTCTTCCTGATTTAATTCAGAAATTGATGCATGAATTTACTTACTAACTGTATGGAGTTTAAATTGTATATTCAGTATTGTGTGTTGAAATTCTGTAGGTTATAAAGGTCCACTTAAATTTTCAGAGATGCTGTTTTGTCTGTTAAAGAAGTTTAGTATATGTGTGTATGTGAGTGTTGTGTATAACATTTGTTCCAGTGTTTAGACTGTTAAAGTTGTTAATAAAGTTTGTGGTCTCATTATTTATCATGGTCTCATTATTTATTTTGACAAGGTTTACCAAACGAAGCAGTCTTTCTGTGGTGTGTGTGTGTGTGTGTGTGTGTGTGTGTTTCTGCATCATACTCTTGAGTCTTTATTATTATTTGCATTTTATATTCATTGTTTAGGTAATATATATTCTATGTTAACATTTTAAATTTACATACTGTATTTGGAGTTGTTAACTTTTTTTCAACTCAGGAATTTTAAATCAGTCTACCAACTGCTTATTAAACTAGGATTGTTATACTATAAAGAAACTGTGAGGGCTGGGGATTTAGCTTAGTGCTGGAGTACTTGCCTTGCATGTGCAAAGCCCTAGGTTCAATCCCCAGCACTGCAAAAAAACAAAACAAAAAAACCCAAAAGGCTCTTAACTGTTAAGAGCATTGCTTCAGAATCTGAAGGACCTGGAACTAAGGCCTGGCCAAGTCACTCTCCAGCACATCGCCATCGTGTGGCAGCCACTGGCTGCATGTATCTATAAAGTCCTTGAAATGTGGTAAGACCAACTAACCGAGTTTTAAATTGGATTTCATTGTAATTAGTTGAGATGTGTCAGTAACTATGTGTGCTAGTGGCCACTATGATGGGCATAGAGTACTAGGAGACTTCTCCGTGTCCCAGTTTTCCCATTGTACAGGTGAGATCCATCAGTTATCTTTTGTGGTGGTTGTAAAATTAAATAATTTAACACTATGCCTACAGCAGAATATATTCTTGAAAAATGGTAGTTAATTATAAAGACATGTTTAGTAAAATGGAATTATTTTCCTCTTGAGCATGAATTTAAACTTGTTATTTTTATTCCAGGATTAATTTATTTTTGGAAACCAAGTGCAGTATTAAAAAGAAAACAAACCACACTACGTTGCTGGAAGCCATTTCTACTAATTTTATTACATTTTAAAATTTATGATTTGATTTGAATCTATCATGGGAGGAGCTGTGAGTGCTGGGGAAGACAATGACGACTTAATTGATAACCTTAAAGAAGCTCAGTACATCCGCACTGAGAGAGTGGAACAAGCCTTCAGAGCGATTGACCGCGGAGATTACTACCTGGAAGGCTACAGGGACAACGCTTACAAAGACTTAGCCTGGAAGCACGGGAATATACACCTGTCAGCACCTTGCATCTATTCAGAAGTTATGGAAGCATTGAAACTTCAACCGGGATTATCTTTTCTTAACCTGGGAAGTGGAACCGGATATTTAAGTACAATGGTGGGCTTAATTTTAGGTAATTTTATTTTTGTAAAATTCTACTTAAAAAAGTAAGCTGAGTTTGTATTACTGTTCATGATTTACAGGGTATGTAACTTTGTGTACAGTATGTTTAAATGTATATACTCAAAGTAGTTATCTTCTTTACTTCAATAGGAAAGACAAAGTAATAGGAATCTTCTCATTCCCATCCCTGACCCTAGCAGTTAACTCCTGCACAACTCTAGACTTACAGTAGCTCTTAGAACTGTTCTCCACCTCTCAGTCATTGTTTGTACTTAAAATTGAGCAGCTGGTAGGCAAGAAATTCAGGAATTATTTAGCCTATTTCAAGTAAGTGTTCTGTCTTCTGGCATATAAAGGCCAATAGTTATCTGTGTCCCATTTTAAATGGAAAGAAAATTTTGCCAGGTTTTTGTTGGAGGAGAGACAGGAGTATGTGGGATATAGAGGGTGTGGCACTGGTGCTGCAAATCAAGAGATGGGGAAAAACAGAGAAAACTATGTGTTCACTAAGATTTCAGCATACTGTCTGTGTCTGCTCTGCCAGGTGTTTTCTGGTGTGAGCAGACTGCAGTGATCCAAAGGGACAAAGAGTTCTGCCCTTGGGGGGCTTGCCAGTGTTTATGATGAGCGCTAGACATTGTTTAAGGCAGTGTACATGTAACAACTCTTCAAGTATTCCTAATAATCTTTTGAAGTACATGCTGTTATTAATCCGATTATGTAGGTAAGAAGAATGGAGCCATAGAGAATTTAAATAACTTACCCGAAGTCCTGTAGCTAGGAGGTGACAGCTGCAAATAGGGAAGAGAGGTGGGAGAAGCATAGATGGAGGAAAATGTACTATGTAAGATGTTATGTTGATGAGGATGAACATGACGTTCACTGTCATTTAGTCCAGCCACCACTTTTCCTGAGGCATCTGTATGGCAAGCGTCAAGACACATGATGTGGAAAGACTCTGCCTCGTGGGGAGAGCCCCACCTAGTGTGAGAGGTCTCTGCCCAAGTGGTAGGGATGAGACAGATGTTAGAGTCATTCTGTTTTGTCTTTTTTTTTTTTTTTTTTTGCGGTACCGGGGATTGAACCCAGGGGCATTCTACCTCTGAGCTATGAGCTACACCCCTAGCCCTATTTTATATTCTTTATTTTGAAACAGGGTCTCACTAAGTTGCAGAGGGCCTCACAAGTACTGGGATTACAAGCGTGTGCCACCATGCCCAGCTGTTAGAGTCATTCTAAAGTGATGGGGAATCATTGGAGGATTTTAAATCGAGAATGATGTATCCTGTGGTTATTGTATATCCTAGTGTGAATAGTAAATAGTGTAGTCACATTTTGTCACTTTTAAGGCATTTTCAGGCTTTTCCTATATCTGGCTGTCTCCTTACTCTTTTAGCCATGGAACTTATGATCTGTTTCATTAAAAGAGATATGTGTGTGGGAGGGGGACTTTATTCCACAGCTGGGTTAGTTCCTGATGCATAGTAACTTCCCCAAATTGTAGCAAATTATTAATTTTTAACAATAAAGAGAAATGTAGAATCTCCCATATAAATCTGATGTTCATCCCCATCCTGACACATGAATTTTTCAGCAGGTTGGAGCTTCCATATTATCTGTCATGTTTGTCACTAGTCTTGTTAAAGAGAATCTAGGGTTGAGACAGGCTCCACATCAAAGGAAGCTAGTGGGGTGAGTAAGGAAAAATGCTGCTTTTAAAAATGGAAGTTGCTGTCCTTGAACCAGTACATTTCTTGCTCTGGCAACTTGGAGCTGGCATCCAGGCCTCATCCCATGTCTGGCCAGCCTCAGAGTGCATGTTTATCCTGTCTTCCGCTTCTCCAGCACCTGCCATCAGGCAGGGTGGGAGATGTCTGTCATAATTAGCAACGTTGCTAGCAGTGAAGTCACCTGAGACTCGTCGCCTGAGACTCCTCGCCTGGTCCCAGTCTCCAAGAAATTAGATGCCTCTGGCCAGATGCACGTATAGCAAACCTCAAGCCTTTTTTTTTTTTTTTTTTTTTTGGTGGTACTGAGGATGGAACCCAGGGGCATTCCACCTCTGCACTACAGACGCAGCCCTATTTTATTACTCTATTTTGAAACCATCTCACTAAGTTGCGGAGGGCCTAAGTTCCTGAGGCTGGCGCAAACCTGTGATCCTCCTGTCTCAGCCTCCCAAGTATTGGGATTACAAGTGTGCACCACCACACCAGGCTTAACCTCAAACTTTACTGTGTCTCATTGTCTTTTAATCCATAACCAGAGGGCAGTATGGGAGGAAGTCAAACCTTGTGTGGATGAGCCACAGTGCACTGGGTATTTTCCTGTCATTACAAGGTTCTAGGGAGGCTTAGATCTATAGTTACATATGTGATCATGACTCCTGGATACTAGTCCAAGACTTATGTGTGATTCTGCCCAATTAAGAACAAGATATAATTGTTCTTTTGAGTAGAAGTGTTCATTTGATGAGAAAAACGTTTTAAAGAAGGAAAAGCAGAGCAGTCTGTAAAACTGATTATTGCTAAGCTTGGATCCACCATGCTACGGAGGAAGCTTATTAATCTTTCTCCCCTGCTCCCTTTCTTTGTTTTTTTTTTTGTTTGTTTGTGTGTGTGTTTTGTGGTACTGGGGATGGAACCCAGGGCCATTCTACCTCTGAGGTACACTCCCCAGCCCTATTTTATTCTTTTATTTTGAAACAGGGTTTCACTAAATTGCTGAGGCTGACTGCGAACCTGTGATCTTCCTGTTTCAGCCTCCCACATACTGGGATTACAAGTGTCTGCCACCATGCCCAGCTTGGTGTGTGTTTTTTAAAAAAAACTTAAGGGAGGGAACCCATCCATAAAAATCACCTAGACCTAGATTCAAAGAAAGATGCTTACATGCAGTCTCATCAGTTGAGTATAGTGAATCAGAAGGGTGCTTACATGCACTCTGGTTATTTTAGTATAGGGAATAATCAGATTCGGCTCCACTGCTTCACAGCAGCCTTATTAACAGAGCGCTCTCCCTGTTAAGTTGCAGCACTGTGCTCTCAGCCGTTTCTCTCTCCCAGTCCTCAGGTGGGGGCGACGGGGCACCATAGGCAGTGGGTCCTACCTGAGGACACCTTCAGTAGTATACTCTGGAGGAATCCAGGCAGAAGCAGGGAGAGCAGGGCACCTGTGGTTTGGTAACAGTTCTGGGAAGATGTTCCTTGAAGAATTCCCACTTCAGACACACACAAATGTAGAGGACAGACCAACCTCTTATTCAGTGAACGGAAGTTAGGTTCTTCAGGAAATTTCTTGTGATTAAAGTACACTTGAAGCGGTTAGCCACAAATTTAATTTTATTCTAAACATGGAGAATAGATCACTGGAACTCCTAAAATTGAGACATCTTCAGTTTCAAAGTGAAGATAAATTCTTTGTGTTCCTCTCACTTCTTTATGTCTTCCAGAACTAAGGATTTCCACAATGAATCTAGTACTTCATGGTTTTTCTTCTGAGCACTGTCTTCTCATTCTTATGGAATTTAAAGTACAAGAGAAGAGGCCTTTCACATACTGTACTTCAATACCATAAACCATGGAGCCAAGTTATTCTGGCAATCTTTCTGGTTTAGATGGGGATGGTTCATCTCCATTCTGATCCGCTTTGCTTATGGCAATCCCGTTTTTCTTCTATAATCTATAATATAAAAATTATAGATTCCTTATAAAATTATAGATTCATCCAACTTAAATGACTTTCTTAGTTTCTTGCCTAATTCCCTAGTTTAATAGTAGTGACTTCCAGAAAACTTCCAGAACCATTCCAGCCCTGTGGGTCCACTGCCCTGGTGCCACAGCATTCATCCTGAAGGTGAAGTAGTTGACGAGCAGGAGACTCACTGCCAGCATGTGTAGACACCTGCAGCTGCTAGATTGTCCAGATGGGCTGCTTAGCTAAGCCACGTGCTGTTTGGTCCCCACACTCTTTGTTTCTCTCTTTACTACAGGACATCAGATGGTCCTAACCTGTATTGCCTTTGAACTCAGATACTTCTGCTTTTTTTTTCTTTCTTGCCTTTGTGTGCATGCATGCGCACTCACCCCTCTTCTCTCTCCCTCTCCCTTTAATGAGGTATGATATAACCATAAGGTTTACCCATTTTAACTGTACACTTCAATGATTTTAAATAAATTCACATAGAGGTTGCAAATAACACCACAATCCAATTTGAACACACTTCTGTTATATCAAAAAGATTCCCCATGCCCAATTGCACCCACTTTCTCCTATTCCAGCCTCTGGCAACCAGTTTTATACTTTTTGTCTTGGTAGATTTGCCTTTTCTGAACCTTTCATATGAAGGGAATCATTCAATATATGGTCTTTTGCATCAAGGTTCTTTCACCTGACTATATTTTCAAGGCTCTTCTGTGCATGTATGAACACTTTATTCCTTTTTGGTTTTTGGGGGGTATTGGGGATTGAACCCAGGGGCATTCTACCTCTGAGGTACACCCCCAGCCTGATTTTTTGCTCTTTATTTGGAAACGGTCTCACTAGGTTGCGGAGGGCCTCACTAAGTAGCTGAGGCTGGCCGCGAACCTGGATCCTCCGGTCTCAGCCTCCCAAGTACTGGGATTACAAGCGTGCGCCACCACGCCTGGCTCACTTTATTCCTTTTTATGGCAGAATAATGTTCCATTGAATAGATGGACCATATTTTGTGTATCCATTCAAATGGATATTTGAGTTACTATTTGTTTGTTTTGGCTGTTAGGAATAATGCTGCTACAAGCATGCGTGTACAAATAATTGTGTTTTTTTCTCTTGGCTGGATTCTTAGGAGTGGTATTTCTGGACTGCATGCTACATTTATGTTTATCATTTTGAGAAATTGACAAATTGTTTTCCAAAGTGGCCACACTGTTTTACATTCTTGCCAGCACTGCCACTGTTCCCTCTGCAGTGCTGGGGATGAACCCAGGGCTTTCTTGCACATGCTGTTTCTTAGTTCCAGTTAGGCTTGTGTGCATATTTTTTTCTGTTACATATTCTGTATTGAGTTGCCACTGATGTTCTGTTTTTTAGGATTTTTTTTCTCTGACTTGGGTTATGGAGTAGAAATCATTACTCAGCCATCTCCTTCATCGCTGCTGCCTCCATTCTGAAAGTCAGTATGCAGGTGATTTTGTCTATAGATAATATCACTGCCTATATTGTATATTGTAATAAAAATAACATCAGGAAGTACCACAGACTTTAGAAAGTTCACAGTTTTCATAATAACTTCTTGTAGTTATATTTTCTTATACTATTAGGAAGAATGAGAAAATTCCCTCAGTGATAGAAAATGTCTCGGATGGTTCTCTGAGCATCTTGAGTTTTTATCTTTGGGATTAACCTCTCCTTTAGGATCATTTTTATAGCGAATACAGCCAGTCCTTACTACTGTTGTAGTTTCAGTCTTTGAGAGTCTGTCTACTTATGGAAATTTCTTTCTAATCTCAAGTCAATACAGTGCTTTTATGATCATTTGCACATACTTGTGTGGAGGAGCAGAACACTTGAGTGGCTTCCTCTTTGTGTTCCTGGCTGAAGCCGGACAAGGGCCAGCTCTCTGCCTTCTTGTCTCAGTAGAGGATGGAGACCTTGGGACTAGGGCAGGCAGGGTTAAGAGCTCCACAGGGCACTGGCAGTTGTTAGGGCTTGAGTCCCAAATCTGGCTCCAGTTCCTGGGGTGGCCTCAGGCAAATCACTGATTCTTAAGCTTTCTCTTTTGTAAAGGCAATAGACCCTACCAGGTTGAGTTTTTAGGATTTAGAATGATAATTTATTGAGATATGTCTTTGCATGTGCATGTTTTTCCAAGGAGCAATGAATGGTTCAGCATCTGTTCATCAGTGCTTGCTGGACTTCATAGAACATAACTACCACAAATGATGAGAATTGGCTGTGTATTACGTTCAGAAAATTACTAAACCTTTCTGAATTTGTCTCCTTATGTGTGAAATAATTTGCGAATCTCTTATTTTCCAGTAGAGGAGCTGGTACCTTTGGAATTGTCTGTCTAGGATCCAGTCTTCCCTAGGCTGGGTTGGGTGTTTTACTCTGTGCTTCAGAGAGAGCCAGAGGTGGACTGGAGGGGCAGGGCTGCTTGGCCTTAGGGGGTTTTTGATCCTGCCTGAATCCGCCTTTGCATATTGTTTGGGTTTAGTTCCAGCAGGGTCAGCCCATCCACCCTCCTGACTCCCTTAGCCTTCAAGGATTCTTTTCTTGGATTTCAAATCTCTTTCTGTAGACTTTGTAAATGGTTTCTTTGTGCTTTTTTGGAGACTTGTTTGGCATTAGCGTGCAGTGAAGAGTGGCTCTTTTGTCTCCAAGTAACCTCTCTGAAGAGGGTGCACAGATGGGCTCCAAGGTGTGTCTGCCACACTTGCTTGCTGGGGCACTCTGGATCTTGGGCGCTCACAGTCCAAATACTTACTCTTGTGTGCATCAAGCACCTGCATCCTGTTCTGCAGTGTACACAATTTCAAGAGTCCAACCTGACCCAAGTTGTTTCTTTCCTGTCCTCTCCCACACTAGACAAAAAATTCAGCAAATTCTCTTCTTTTTCCTGTGTTTCCTTTCTTGGTGAAAGGTACTTTTTTCCTCCTGAATTACTCAAGGCAGAAACTAGAACATCAGTTTCTTCTCTCTTTATTTTGTGGAAAAGCAACATACTGATTCACAGGGTTCACAAATTCAAAAGTATCAAAAGGCATACTCTGAAATATTTTCCTTCTCTCCCTCTCCCTCCTTCTCTCTTCCATCTTGTCTAGTTACCTCCCCACTTCCACAGTAAACTTTCTAGAGCCCCCAAGGACACTATGATTTTTCATAATACAGGTTGGATGTCTATAGGGATGATCGTTGGCTTGAAGTCAGAAGAAAAAATTCTTTAGGAATAAAAGGAAAGTATTAATTGCATTCTAAATGATTATCCAACAGCTAACAGTAATTTTGAGTGGAATATGTTTATAAGATTTACTTCTGTGGAAAGCCTCATTCCCTAATATCAGATAGAGTAGTTTTGACATATACCTAATGTTTTCCCATTATACTTTATTTTACAATCAAATCATGAAAAGTAAACTTTTTTATAAAGCTTTGTGTATGTTGTTGCTTCAATCTTAGTTATGAAGTGAACCCTTAGCTAGATTTATATATTTTCATTCTTTTAAAAAGCATTTATTGCCAGGCATGGTGGTGTACACCTGTAATCCCAGTGCTAGGGAGGCTGAGACAGGAGGATCTTAGGTTCATGGCTAGCCTCAGCAACTTAGATGCTCAGGAACTTAATGAGGCCCTGTTTCAAAATAAAAAATAAAATAGGACTGGGGGTGCAGCCCAGAGGTAGAATGCCCCTAGGTCAATCCCTAGTACCTCAAAAATAAATAAATAAATAAATAAATAAATAAATAAATAAATAAATAAATAGGGCTGGGGGTGCAGCCCAGAGGTAGAATGCCCCTGGGTTCAATCCTCAGTACCTCAAAAATAAATACATACATACATAAATAGATAGGGCTGGGGATGCAGCCCAGAGGTAGAATGCCCCTGGGTTCTATCGCCAGTACTACAGGAAAAAAAGAAAAGCATTAAGCCAGACATGTTAGCGTCTGATTTCTTTCTTTCTTTTTTTTTTTTTTTCTTTTTTTTTTGCGATACCGGGGATTGAACGCAGGGGCGTTCTACCTCCGCGCTACGCCCCTGGCCCTATTTTTTTATGCTTTATTTTTGAAACCGGGTCTCACGAAGTTGCGGAGGTCCTCACTAGGTAGAGAGAGAGAGAGAAAGAGAGAGAGAGAGAGAGAGATCGCGCGCATGTGCATGCGCACTGAGGTTGGCCGCGAACCCGGATCCTCCGGTCTCCGCCTCCGAAAGTACTGGGATTACAAGCGTGCGCCACCACGCCCGGCTCTGATTTCTTTCTTTTTTTGTCTTCTGATTTCATTCAGAAGAATTTGGATTAAGATCTGAAGCTGTTCAAGTTAACTTTTAGAACTGTTCTCTACTATATTATAGTTGAACACAGTTTTTCCCTTTATTTATTGAATTTGCTTTGGTAGAAACATAATCTCTATTGTAATGTTCCAGTGTACATATGGGATATAGGGATATAGTCATAAGTTGCCATGGACAATAAGCCTCTTGGGTAAAAATGTATAAAGGAACTGTTGTTACATCTGTTTCTGATGTTTTGACTATTTATTTATTTATTTATTTATTTATTTATTTATTTATATTTGTGGCACTGGGGATTGAACCCAGAGGCATTCTACCTCCAAGCTACACCCCTGGCCCTATTTTATTTTTATTTTTTGAAACAGGGTCTCGCTAGGTTAATGAGAGTCTCACTACTTGCTGAAGCTGTCCTTGAACCTGTAATCCTCCTGCCTCAGCCTCCCGAGTACTGGAATTACAAGCGTGTGCCACCATGCCCAGCTGTGTTTTGACATTTTAGACACATATAGTTTACATAGGGCTTTGGGTGCATTGTCTATAATCACTTAAAACCAACACTTTCAAATATTGTGCAAACATATAAAGGAAATAGCACTTATGTATCCATTGACTGAGAGGAGCCTGAGGGATTGGAACTTATTTCCAGTAAATTCTAGGATTTGTTTTACTAGGTCCTAAACCTGGACAGCAGAGAACAAGTCTGTAATCTTATTAGCTTTAACATGGCAAGACTCAGTAAAATTTGACAGAGTTTGTCTCTATATGATTTTTTTAATTGGTACATAGGAAGAAACCATAAGAAATTAAATATGGTTTATTAAGTGGAAATACATTACAACAATTTCTTTTAATTATCTAGTTAATGATTACTTAGTTTTTTGCTGATTCCTTTTTCTCCCCTTTCCTTTATCTACCTGTGGACTATTTTTTTTGGGGGGGGCGGATACTGGGGATTGAACCCAGGGGCATCCCCAGCACCACAAACAAATAAAAAAAGACTTATTATGTAGATAAAATTAGTAATAAAGTATTTTAATTTGTTGACAGGTGTTTTTACATACATCTTTTAATCTCATTGACTTTTTTCTACTTTCATAGAAATCAAATAACTGATTCACCTACTCCCCCTTGTGGTAAATATTTAGTCAGCCAAAATGCTTTTACTTGTAGTGTTTGTTTATTTATTTAATTTATTTATGTTTGGTATGGGGGATTGAACCTTAGGGGTATTCTACCTCTGAGCTATACTCCCCAGCCCATTTAATGTTTTTAAAGTTTGAAACAGGATCTCGTTAAGTTGCTGAGAGTCTTTTTTTTTTTTTTTGGCACACTGAGGATTGAACCCAGAACATTGTACCTCCGAGCTACACCCCAGTCCTATTTTATTTTTATTTTGAAACAGGGTCTCGCCAGGTTGATGAGAGGCTCATACTTGCTGAGGCTGTCCTCGAACTTAGGATCCTCTTGTCTCAGCCTCCCAAGTACAGGGATTATAAATGTGCGCCACCATGTCTGGTTTATGGCCAGCTCTTAACACAGAGTGGCAGGGGCAAGTTAAAATAAAATATCTGGATTTTTTTCTAGGGAATTGAACTCAGGGGTGCTCTACCTCTGAGCTACACCCCCAGCCCTATTTTATTTTTTATTTTGAAAAGATCTTACTAAGTTGCAGAAGGCCTTGGTAAGTTGCTGATGCTGGCTGCGAACTGCAATCCTCATGCCTCAGCCTCCCAAGTACTGGAATTACAAGGGTGTGCCCCATGCCTGGCTTTTATTTTTTATTTTGAAACAGGGTCTCATTAAGTTACTGAGGGCTTTGCTAAGTTGCTGAGGCTGGCTTTGAACCTTTGAACCTCCTGTCTAGCCTCTCAAGTACTGGGATTATAGGCATGTGCCATCATGCCCAGAAGTTATTAATTGTTAATACTGCTTTACTAGTAAGAATACAGATTTAGGTAATCTAAAACAGATTTTAAAAATTATTTAGATTGGGCTTTGTATGTAATAATTAGGAAGGCCTGGCTGGTGCTCCTGAACCCCAGCTGCACATTAATATTATCTGTGTGTACCTGGGCCATACCTAGAGAGATCGATTCCTTGGCACTTGATTGAGATAGGACCTACATATTTACAGTGTTTTTTTTTGTGTGTGTGTGTGTGATACTGGGGATTGAACCCAGGGGCATTCTACTTTGGAACTGTACCCTCAGCCCTTTATATATTTTTGTTTTGAAGTGGTCTCACTAGGTTGCTGAGGCTTGCCTTGAACCTGCAATCATTCAGTTTCAGCCTTCCAAATAGGGATTACAAGCATGTGCCACCATGCCCAGCTACATTTACAGTTTTAATCAAATAAAATTTAATCTACATTTTAAACTTAATAAAAAAATTCCCAGATTATTCTGATAGGCAGTCAGGGTTGAGAATCATTTATGTATAGGTTATAAATTTTGCTACCATAACCGGTTCTATATGGGAGAGGGTGCGTCTTAGTTTCTAACTATTATCTGTCCTGTACTTTATGAGACACTTTTACATAATTTATATAGTCTTCCCAGGGATGCCTTTTATATAGTAAGAAACAGTCTTCAGATAGAAATTGACTAATCTCAGATTATATAGCAGTGAAGAAGAAGAATCAGGATTGGAGGTTAAGACATCTGACCTTAAATCCTCTAGATTTCTCACCATACCACAGTGCTTGACCTCAGAGTCCACAACTGAGATGTTAGATCTCAAATTATTTTATTTTTAGAGTTCTTCTAGTTATGTATTATGAAGTACCTTTTGCCCGTGACTGTGTTTTCAAATTCGCTTTAAACAAAATACTACAGGTGTAGTGAACTTCACTCAAATGTAGCATGCAGCTGTGAGGCTTCCTTGGTCTATATTAGGCAGGCTTCTATTCATGCCACATTGTCAAACTATTGGACATCACATAAGATTTATGTAGGTGTAAAAAGAAATACAGGTATTGAATAGACAATTTATGCCTAAGCCTAATCATTATTGACCTTTTTTAAATTTTTTTATTTTTGGTGGTACTGGAGATGGAACCCAGGGGCATTCTACCTCTGAGCTACACCCCCAGACCTATTTTATTCTTTTATTTGTTTTTTGTTTTTGTTTTTTTGCGGTACTGGGGATTGAACCCAGGGGCATTCTACCTCCAAGCTATACCCCCAGCCCTATTTTTTATTCTTTATTTTGAAACGGTCTCACTAAGTTGCGGAGGGCCTCACTGAGTAGTTGAGGCTGGCCGCGAACACAGATCCTCCTATCTCAGCCTCCCAAGTATTGGGATTACAAGCATGCGCCACCATGCCCGGCTCTTAATTAACCTTTATATTGATGAGTTTTGGCTGCTGACTAATTGGTGGATAAATGAGCTAGATTAGATCCAATTACTACAAAAGAAAAACATTCTCTAGATTTTATTATATTGGAATTTGTTTTATTTGTTATTGTTCACAATAAATGGGCTTTAGTCAGCTTTAACAACCATTTCTACTATTATATAGGATACCTTGATATTTCTTAATAACTATTTGTTTTAATAAACTTTGGCTTTTGTGTATGTTTCTATTTTCTCTTTAATATTTAACTGTTTAAAGATAATGGTCAACTGTTAGCATTTTCTTAAGCCTTTATTATTTCATAGAAAAATCTTTCATTGGTGAACATAAAATAACCTTGGAATCTCTTGAATACAAAGTCAAATTATTGCTTCATCTTGCCATTTAACATCATCTTCTTTGAGTGTTATTTCATTTTTTTCCATTGACAACTTGTAACTTTCTATTAGATATATACAGCATTACTTGTTTATTTTATTTGAACATTTATGCTCTATTTTTTATTTCTTTTTTTATACTTTATTTTTGAAACCGGGTCTCACGAAGTTGCGGAGGGCCTCACTAGGTAGAGAGAGAGAGAGAGAGAGACAGGGTGAGAGAGAGAGAGAGAGAGAGAGAGACAGGGAGAGAGAGAGAGCTGAGGCTGGTCGCAAACCCGGATCCTCCGGTCTCCACCTCCCAAAGTACTGGGATTACAAGCGTGCACCACCACGCCCGGCGCTTTCTATTTTTTATTTCTTTCACCAGTCCATTATTTTTTATTGAAAAAGTTATACAAGCATATGGTTAAACACACTTCCAACAAAAGCATAGACATGTCCCCACCCTTGACCTCTCAGCCCCTCCTTAGCAGCAGCTGTGTGTGCATTCCCAGTTTTCTGTGTCTTATTTTCCTGTTTTTTTACATACATGTCAAATATGAGTTGTAATAATCAGCATTGCACTATATTTTTATGGTAACACTTGATGTGTTCTAGTTGTATATCACATTCTAAATAAATATTAGTGACATTATTTAAACTGCCTTTTATTAATGCATTTTATCTTTTAAATTTATTTTCAATGTTATAATGACTTCACATTAAGTAGTAATTAAAGATATGCCTCCATGTTACTTAAAATTAAGCAATTCCACCCATTTTAAAATATGTAAATGGTGTTTATACTAGACATTTACATGCATATTTATAGTTTGTGAAAAAATTCTTTGTATATTAATGAAATTTTTTTATCTTGCATTATTAATAATCTTGTATCAAGGTGATATGAGTTATGTGAAAAAAAACCATGAAAAAATATTCTTAAACCTTGCCACCTTGTTTTTAGAGTGTAAGCAGAAAGCAGGAAAAAGAGGCCAGTGACATATGTGAGGAGTAGGTTGTCTGGTTCCTTTTGACGCAGAGTTTGGAAATTTTGGCTCCCCTGTTAATAAGGCAGTTTGTAAAGTGGAATGTAAGCCATGATTTCCAGAATCTTAGCACCTCTGCTAATCTGAGATTGTGCAGTGTGTCTCACAGGATATGTCGAATGCCAGCAATATAGACTTCTTTTAAAAATTGATCTCTTATTTATGCAGCTGTACTCCTTTTTCATAAAAATGGTTGAATAATATTACAGATTCTTATTGGATATTGGAAATATGTGTCTGTTAACATTTATATTCAGTGAATCATCTTCAAAGGATAAGATGGCAATCAGATTCATTTCATAAAGCAATATTTCCTTAATGTGTTTGTATTCCTCAGTAATCATACTTTAATTTGAACTTTTTTAAATAAGAAAAACTTTTTTTTCCTGATATTCTGTGTTTGACCCCTATGAAAATTCAAGTTCTTAAAACATTCAGATTCAACACCACAATAGAAAGTGACATTTCTGTGTGTACCTTTTTTTTTCCAGAACTGGGGATTGAACCCAGGGGCATTTTACCTCCGAGCTACACCCCCAGCCCTATTTTTTATTCTTTATTTTGAAACAGGGTCTCACTAAGTTGTGGAGGGCATCACTAGGTAGCTGAGGCTGGCTGCAAACCTGCGATTCTCCTGTCTCAGCCTCCCAAGTACTGAGATTACAAGCGCCACCACACCCAGCTCTGTGTGTACCTGTTTAATTTTTTGGACATTTTTAAGAAATGAAATTTCAGTTTTTCTATAATAATAATGAATTATATGAGGTCTTAAATGATTTTGGACAACTTCTAATTTTTAGATGAAGGCTTACCATACTAGTTCCTACATAAGGAAACAAGCAAAACATTTATTAAGATTGCCTCAATCAGTTCATTTTTAAAAATATAGAGATATTGCAAAGGAAGTTAATTCTCTTTAGTATGATTTACTAAATGAAGTACCTTTTTATTTACTCATCTCTCAATACATTTTCAAGTAAGATCAATTTTTTAAAAATAGAATATGATAATCAAATAGAATACAGTAGCAACATAACAGGTTAAAGCATATTGTTACCTAATTTTGGCTTGAAGATTGCATGAACATTAGCTTAAATTTTTATAGTTTAATTATTTCCTAAATCATAAGCCATTTTCTTCATGCATCCTTCAAACATCCTAGCATGCTAATTTATGACTGTTTTTTTTGTTGTTGTTGTTGTTGATATTGCTTTAAAGTACTTAAGCGGCCCGTAGAAACAACTCTATTTTGCACTGTTACTTTAATGGCATTCAGTAGGGGGCACCTCCAGTTATGTATTTCCTAAAGATACAGAAAATAAATGAAACACGCATACGTTCCTAGAAGATCAGACTCAAAATTGTCAGGTAGAAAGCCTGATTGACACAACTGCAGGAGTTGAAAAGGAACTAGCATGAGTAGATAGGACTGTGGGAAGGCTATGCACAATGCCTTAGGAAACATGGAGTCCTTATATTCTCCGTGTGCTGCTACCAGAGTGGGGAGAAGCACCGTGCCAGCAAAACCCTGGGTAGGATGGAGAAAGCAGTCTTTTCTTGCCCTTTTCCTGGGAGGGCACTCCACCCATGATCCTGTACAGAAATGCTGTGTGCGAAGTGTGAAGTATGCTAGAACACCAGTGTCAGGTCGCATGAGTCACGAGTGCCTGATGGCCACATCCTGCTAGACACTGGAGCTCCAGAAGGCATGGGCTGTGGTTTTGGCCTGGAGGAGTTAGACATTTACCTGCTTGGAGTATGCATGTGTTATCTATGTCAGCCCATGGTGCCAGGCATCTTAGAATTACCAAATTTTCAGCAAAGGATAAATGAAAATAATGGGAAAACTTAATCTTCATACGGATATGTGATTATTCTTTTGGCAGTATTATCCTGCCAGATAAGCAACTCTCTTTGGAAACTTTCAACCTTATGTGCAATAGCATTTTTTTTTTTTGATGGAAAACTTGGGTGAACCGTTTTTTTGTTTGTTTTTTCCTTCCTATGTTAAAGTAATGTAAATAGATTTACATTAAACTTTCCAATCTGTGGCTAGCAAACGGCATATTTCTAGCCCTCTTTAAATGCTCCTGTGATAGATAAATGAGCAGAAATGAAAAGAGCTCTGTATGGGCATATTATTAATATTTATATAAAAATGCTGCTACGATTGCAGGTCCTTTTGGAATAAATCATGGGATTGAGCTTCATTCAGATGTGGTGGAATATGCCAAGGAAAAACTGGAGAGCTTCATCAAAAATAGTGATAGCTTTGATAAGTAAGTATCCATACCTGTAGTTTTGATTTGAAAGCACTTAGATATGTGTAATATGTCTGTTCTTGAACACCATTAGCTTATTATTGACTCTGACTTGCTCAATTGAATGCAACAAAAATTAGTGCACTATAAAATGAGAAAAAATTAAGAAAGTTACTCCATGCTATTATTTTTATTTCGTGTAATTCTGTAGTAAATTATAAATAACATTTAGTAACTTTTTGTACTGTCACTTTATTAGTAATGTTCCATTTATTAACCATCATACCACTATCTTTTCTGGAAATAAAATGCTTGTGATTACAGTACTTTTCTCGCACTGGTTTTACAACTTTTTGGTACTGATTTAATAGTTCTTTCCTTTTTATTTGAATCATGAGGGTGGTCCCTGTCAGCACTTTGTTTAAAAGGACTTTGTTTAAAATAATTCAGTTACTTTGTACTATATCCAGGAGAAATTGTCATAGAAATATATTGATATGTACTGTGGTAGGATTATGTTTGAGAAATTTGTTTATAGAACCGTTGTTTTGAACTTGTCTTTGTAGAAATAGTTCACAGAATTGGTCTTCAGGTTGGCAGGGAAAATCCATTTGGCATGTGATCTTACTAAAAATCTGCCTGGATGATACTGTGGAACAAGGGTTATTATGCCGAAGCCCCTGAATTGTGAAATGTTGTAAAGTTTGGAGGGCTTTCATATTTCTCATTTTTCTGAATAAGTTGTCATATTTTCAAAAAGAGCTTCTAAAAGGATAGGAAACACAAGCTTAGAGCCTAGTCACTTTTATAGCAGTTTTAGTGCAAAAACATTCAGAGTTCCAACTCTGCTTGTTGGGAGTGGCCTCACTCATCCTCAGTCCCTGACTAGGACACACAGTGTGGGAAACATGGGTGTCTGGACCAAAGCTGGGGCTTTCCTCCAGAGAGAACTGGCTTGGAGGACAGGACCAAGAGAGGCGCCAAAGGCTGGGGTCGAGGGGAGGAGCTTCAGTGGTAAAGCCACGCACACACACACACACGCATGTGTGCACACACATGACCAAAAGAGGAGCCAGGGGGAGGGGAGTTCAGTGGTAAAGAGACACACACACACACACACACACACACACACACACGACCAAGAAAGGACCCAAGGGCTGGGGGAAGGGGAGGAGCTTCAGTGGTAAAACCACACACACACTCACACATGGGCGCGCACACGTGACCAAGAGAGGAGCTAGGGGGAGGGGGGACTTCAGTGGTAAAGACACACACACACACACACACACACACACACACACACACACCGTGCGTGCATGTCTCCAGGGGACTGTCTCCTCTTCCCTTTCTTTGCCCATCTTCCTCCTTCCTCCTGCACTGTTACTTTATTCCCCGCTGGCAAGTGGCCTTTGAACTGGTTGAAGAACAGAAAATTGATGTCCTATAGCATTTCCTCAGTGTTTGGAGGGAAGGTGAGAGCTTGGGCATAATTGTAACTGGGTTATTAAAAACCTCAGCCCTGTATGCTTGGGAGAGTTGGCAAATGCACAGGTTTTATTTTTTCTATAATAACTCTAGATTTAAGCAAGCCTCTTGAATTTTCTGCACTACTTTGCCGAACAGTGTCTTTTACTTAAACTTGTCTTTATAAATAATTAACATTAAATTCACATTTTCAAATGCTTACTGTGTTGGTTCATATTTTATTTCCAAGAAAAACATATTTGACATGAAAAATTTTAGCCCAAGTTTTGTTAAGAAATTGGGATTCAATTTTAGTATCTTTTTGTGTCTTTATCATTTCTCTGTCTTATGATTACTAGCATAGTAAGTGCTTTAGATTTGGACATAATTTTTTATGAAGTTATTAGAACTATAGAATTTTGTTGGATTAGTTGAATTCCTATTAAGGATGTATTTTGATGTTGAAACTTAATATATATGTAAGGGCTTTTTAAAATAAATTTGGACTTAGAAGATACAAAAATATTAGTAAAAACAAATGTTTAAAGTCTGTTAAATATTAGTTATCAACACATTTTACCTATTAATGAATAAAGACACATAATTCAATTTTGGGTCATTAATCAGGCAGTACAGACTGAGGGGCCTTGGATCACTGAAGCACCTCAATTCTGATTTACTGCTGACAGATGGGGACAGTTCTGGGAAACAGTAAATATGTCATGATTTAAAGCATTTCTATCTTGATATAATTTAAATATTAACTCATAAGACAGCTAAGTTTGAAGACTGTCTCAAAAACTTTAAAAATTGTTTTCATGTAATTATAAGACCAAGTTTCCTTGGCTCATGTTTCTTGAGTTTCATCTTGTTACTGTGTTATACAGGGTTGTTATTCCTAAAATAACTCATAAAATGAATTGATATTGCTGGTCTAAATGTTTCTTTGTAAATTTTTTTTTTTTTTTTTTTTTTTTGCGGTACGGGGATTGAACCCAGGGGTGTTCTACCTCCACGCTATGCCCCCGGCCCTATTTTTTTATACTTTACTTTGAAACCGGGTCTCACGAAGTTGCGGAGGGCCTCACTAAGTAGAGAGAGAGAGAGACAGGGAGAGAAAGAGAGAGAGAGAGAGAGAGAGAGAGAGAGAGCGAGCTGAGGCTGGCCGCGAACCCGGATCCTCTGGTTTCTGCCTCCCAAAGTACTGGGATTAGAAGCATGTGCCACCATGCCCGGCTTCTTTGTAAATTTTAATGGTCTTATTGTTTTAGTTACAATAATTAGTCAGACCTTATGATACAGTTGCTTCTGAAGTGTTAAATTTATTTTTGAAATATTCTTACATTAATGAACTAGTTTGAAGAAGACAGTTCAGGAAATTTTATTATCCTAGTTTTCAAGCACTGTTCTGAAATACTACTATTACATATTTTAGATTATAAAAGTGTCTTGTATACAGAGTAGTAGGAACTACAAAAATGTTTCATTTTGCAAAATGCTGAGTGGTTGGAAGTACTCAAAGTTGATGGGTCATTCAGTAGGCTCTTTTTTTTGTTTGTTACTTTTATATAATTTGTCTTTGATAACAAAAATTATAAGTATACTGTATTTTTCTTCCTATCTTACTTTTGTTTTAATGATTTTTAAAAGATTTTCTTGATGCTTGGGGGTAATATTTCCACTTATTTTCAATTTTTAACATATTTAAAAATTTACTCTGCAAAGTGATATTAAAATTCCCCTTTTCAGCAGTTTCATTGTATTTAATTGTATATGGCTCATTCAAATACATATTTTAATTAAAAAATATAAAGTAGCTGAGGAAAATTAACTGCTAATAATATATTCCTTAGAATCAGATTATCATTTTTTTATGTTTAACATGGAGAGTATTAAAAGGTAAAACCTAATTCTCATTTGCTCTTATCCTGTTGGTTTGGATCTTTTTTATCAGTTTCATTTTCTTTTCTTTTTTTTTTTTTTGGTACTGGGGATTGAACCCAGGGGGCATTCTACCTGTGAGCTACACCACCAGCCCCCTATTTTATTTTTATTTTGAAACAGGGTCTCTGTAGGTTGATGAGAGTCTCACTACTGTGCTGAGGCTGTTCTCAAACCTGTGATCCTCCTGTCTCAGTCTCCCAAGAACTGGGATTACGAGCATGCTCCACCACGCCTGGCTTATCAGTTCCTTTTTCAAAAGTATTCTCATATTACTTATGATTTAAACTGCACTTTTAAAGATTTTTTTTAACATACATCTATTGGAGATCAGAATGAGCTTCCTCATAAATAGTGGGGTGGGGATTTCATAAACTTAATTAGCATTAGCATATACAATATAAGATGACCTTTTAAGAAATACAAAGTGTGTTTGTATGTGTGTGTGTGTGTGTGTGTGTGTGTGTGTATAAAGTTTGGTTCTTATATCTTGAAAGCAGCATTTTTTTCTTTAGATATAAAAGAATCCTTGTTATAGTGTATGTACAACTTTCTATGTCTTAGTCCTTTATCAGCAAATTAAGTAACTTGGAGTGGCTATTCTGAATTTACTATATTTGGAGATGGGAGAATGGGGAGCTCTTATGTATGATTTATTCCGCTGATACCTGTGGTATTCCCTAGTTTCCTAAAATTTCCTTAAAAACTGATCTGATTTCAAGGGTCTGGGGATTGAACCCAGGGGCACTCCACTTCTGAGCTATACCCCTAGCCCTGTTTTATTTTTGAAACAGGGTCTTGCTAATTTGCTGAGACTGACCTCAAACCTGTGATCCTCCAGTCTCATTCTCCCAAGAGTACTGGGATTACAGGTGTGTGCACCTCACTTGGCTAAAAAACATCCTTTTTTATTCGTGTGTGTGTGTGTGTGTGTGTGTGTGTGTGTGTGTTACTGGATATTGAATCCAGGAGCATTTCACCTCTGAGCTACGCCCCCAGCCCTTTTTTTATTTTGTTTTTAAACAGGGTCTTGCTAGGTTGCTGACAGTTTGCTGCATTGCAGAGGCTGTCCTTGAACCTGCAATCCTCCTGTCTCAGCCTCCCAAGTACTTACAAATGTGTGCCATCACAACTGGCTAAAAAACATCCATTTTAAAGTTCACTTTGATTTAGACAAGTCTTTGGTCTTATTTGCCTAGGGTTTAGAGGCCTGTCGGTGTATCTGGCTTCTTTGAGGGAAGGAGACAGTTGGAGAAGGCCAAATTATACAAATCAGTATTTGTGCATAATAATCTCTCCAGCTGTAGCTTAGAAGAAAATATGTCAATTAAAGGAGCCAGAATTGTGAACTTTCACCCTGCAAATTTTTTGAGTTGGTAATTAGTAAAACATCTACTTATAGCTACGTGTATGTATTTAGTATATGTACGTGCACGTACATGGCTTGGCTTCAGAGTGTCATGTACTTGTAAGGCAATTGGTCGATAGATCCCGTGTCTCCTCCTCTCCATGCTATGATTTTGGAAATGCTGAAGGATCAGTAGCCCTGTGAGTGCTGTATCATTTGAATTATTGGGGATTTTAATACCACATGAAGACAAGACCATTGTTTCTATATAGTTGTCCACATAATTGAGTCATGATATGAGTAAGGAAAATAGTAGGGAGATGATAAAGAAGTAGTACTTAGATTCATTGTCTACTCATTAAGTACCACGAAGCATTCTAAGTGCTTTCTCCACAGTAATGGAGAGTGTTGGTGTTCACATTCCCCGGATGAGAGACCCAGGCAACATGTCCTTTTCTTTAGTTCTGGTTTGGCTCCAACCCTGTATAGATTAACTTATTCTAGTATTTCTTCCTAGCAATAAACAGTTGACAATGGATTATAGTCTAGGAACTTGGCCCCAGTTATGAATTGAAGAAACACTTTCATTTTTTATCATGCATTTCTTTTGGATTCGAACTAAGGAATGCTGTTACTGTGGGCATGCACTGTAGTGTCTATTAAGGAGCTCTTGATCATTAGTGACATTTGGCCTTGTATTTTCATTGAGGGTGAGGAGGAGAGGGAAAGGCAGCACATTCTTCATATTTATGTGTTTTGAGAGATTTAACTGAAGTATGACAATATGTAGTGTCCTAATTTTATTTTAAGTTATAGGTTCATTTTCCATGTGTGATTTGCTTTTAAAAATTAAACACTTACATGTTCTGTCACCTTTTATCACTAGCATAGACGACTACATCTTTAAAAGAATTATGTCATACTTGAAGTAGTTTTGCCAGATACGATTCATTATACATTCAATATTGTATGTATTCATATTACTAACAATGTTTAGAAGTAGTTTTATAAAAATGATACAAGTTGTGAACATCTTTTTAAATTATGAAAAACATGCAAATGTTGGGATAGAGAATCCTTGAAAATAGTCATCAATGTTAACACCCATTAGAAATGACATTGGAAAAATTGAATGACTTCAAACACATTTTTAAGAAGAGGAAATTCTTGTTGAAATACATGAAGGCTCACCTTTATATGACTTATCTGTCACTGTAAAATATTTAGAGATTGGTTTTGGTCCTGTGGATTTCTCTAATACTTTATTCAATGAAAAATCATTATATTTACTTTTAATGCTTTGCTTTGAATAATGCTTGAATTATTCTGAGATGAGTTTGATGCAGTTGGAAGGAAAAACACTTGAAAAGGTAAAGTCTTCTTTAAAAAATTATTTCAATAGCTTAATTACTGATTGTAAGAGTATTTGAATGGTTTAAGGATATCGAGATCAAGAGTTTGACATCCCCCCCCCGAAGGTGTGAAGGTTTGTCTTGTTTTAACAAAGTAGCCATAGCTCTTAAAACTCAAAATGTGTATTTTAACAAATGTTTTAAGAAAAAGAAGGCTTTCTGATTCGTTTGGCAGGTTGTTTTGGATAAGGTGTGAGGACAAGGTAGTATTCTTTCCCATGTCCTTGAAATTTCTTTATTCCATTGGAATAATTGTCTAAAATTTCAATGACAGTGTCCTGTGGCACCTGATAAACTGGGTGTGCAAATTGTCAGCCCCCACTTCACAGTGTATTGAAGGGGAATGTTGTTTTTTCTACTCTCAGTCAGCTCCTAGACCTAGACTATCCGTCTAAGAGGGAAGCTACAGGGCAAGGCTAGGTCACCCTGATCTCCTAGCAGCTAATCAAAAGAATTATATGGGCAAGTTGGCAAGGTCCCTGCTGTGAACGAAATCACCTGTCCGTCTCGAGATGAAGATATTCCGACATGCACCCATAAAGAAAACCACTGCTGAGGTAAGTGATTCGAATCCTGGTCTTACTTTGGGCAAGTGTTCATATTCTAAACACAGATAACTGTATGCTCTATATTCTCAGTGTACATTATAGTAAGAATATATCAAATATTTTTCCCTCTGAATTAAGAGTCTAAAAATAGTCATTGACTTTTCAGGTTTAGATTAATAGATGATTATAAGCCTATAGTGAATGAACTTATGATTATTATACACATTTCAGGATTGTTGATTTTTTTTCTGTATATGAATGTTATACTTTAGGTAGTGTAATTTAGGAATGTGAATTAAATTTGGAAAAATTTTGCTTTGGAAATTTTCTAAAAAAATAAAAATGCTAATTTTCATTTTACTTAAGACAAAATTATAGTGGATTCCTACTTTAGGTGAAAACTAAGGAAAGAACATAGGAATCATTCCTTAATAAGTAATTATAACCACATGAGTTACTATTTTGGTAGACTTCTTACCATTTTTCCCCTTCTTAGGTTTCATTTAATGTGTGACTGATATGAAAAAATGGAATTTGGATTTCCTTTTTCACTATTTTTTTTTTTTTTTTGCGGTACCGGGGATTGAGCCCAGGGGCATTCTACTTCCGTGCTACACCCCCGGCCCTATTTTTTTATACTTTATTTTGAAGTTGCGGAGGGCCTCACTAAGTAGAGAGAGAGAGAGAGAGAGAGAGAGACAGGGAGAGAGAGAGAGAGCGCTGAGGCTGGCCGCGAACCCGGATCCTCCGGTCTCCGCCTCCCAAAGTACTGGGATTACAAGCGTGCGCCACCACGCCCGGCTTCTTTTTCACTATTTTTAACCTAATTTTTTTGTTTTGTTTTGCTTTTTTGGTGGTATTAGATGTTGAACCCAGGGGTGTTCTACCTTCAAGCTACACCCCAGCCCTATTTTTTTTTTTTTTTGCGGTACCGGGGATTGAACGCAGGGGCATTCTACCTCCGTACTACGCCCCCGGCCCTATTTTTTATACTTTATTTTGAGACCGGATCTCACGAAGTTGTGGAGGGCCTCACTAAGTAGAGAGAGAGAGAGAGAGAGAGAGAGACAGGGAGAGAGAAAGAGAGCGTGTGCGCGCATGCGCGTGTGCGCGAGCCGAGGCTGGCCGCGAACCCGGATCCTCCGGTCTCTGCCTCCCAAAGTACTGGGATTACAAG
>PVJS01019423.1:0-33727 GCA_004027185.1 Glis glis | reverse complement strand
GGAAGGGAGGGGAGGGGGGAGGGGGAGGGGCGAGAGAGGCACTGACTGTGATTGTCATGAACACCAGTTACTGTCCTGGGGTTCCGGGAACCTGCCTGTGCAGGTGTGGAGAGGGCTACTTAATGCTGAATCGGCACACCCTGGGTCAGTGTTAGAAATACAAACTCTAAATCGCACTCCAGGCCAATTGAACCAGCCAATTTTTTACAAAATTACCTGGTTCTTCGTGAGCAAGTCTGAGATGCCCTGCTCAGCGCCCCAGGAAGAAGTCCTTTTAAACGCCGGGTAAGGAAATCCACATTCGCTCTCTCGCGCCACCTGGCGGCGTGTTGCAGAACTGACCGAGGACCTGGGAAAGCCGTGGGCGAGACGCGGAATTTGGAATCAGCAAACCCGGGTGTCTCCGGTTCCCAGTGTCAGACTCTGGACTTGATTTCTCTGAGCCGTGGAAGGCACAAGCTCCTCTTCTGTGATACCAAGGCGACCACTGCGCCTCAGATGCACTGCCTGCCCCAGAGCTGGTGCTGAAACCCGCAGTCACCGCTCTCAGGGTGGAGTTGGCCTGGCTACTGAGTCCATGATGTTAGGGTTGAATTGCATCCCCTCAGAGTAAAGGTCGAAGTCCTAATTCCCGTACCTCAGAATGTAGTCCTATTTGGAAATAGGGTCATTGCAGATGTAATTAGTTAAAACAAAGTCATGCTGGAGTAGAGTGGACCTTAGACCAATATGACTGATGTGCTTATAAGAAGAGGGAAGACTATGGGAAGACACACACAGAGAGAAGGCCATGGGAAGCCGGAGGCTGCCAGCCAAGAAACGCCAGGATCGACAGCCAGCAGCGGCAGCTAGAAGGACGTGGGAAGGACTCTACTCAGAGTCTCAGAGGTGACCCTGCTGGTGCCTGGAGTTTGGGGCCCCTGGCCTCTAGGACTGTAAGAGAATCCACCTGTGTTGTCCTGAGCCACCCAGGGTGTGGTGCTTGTTGCAGCAGCCCTAGGGGACTACAACACTGGGGAAGGTCAACCCCTATGCACATTATGCAAGGGACTGGAGTCCTTCAGGAACCCCTTCCCCCAGAGAGAGAATTAAACCCAGGTCTACTTCACAGAAGACAAACAGCCCATAAGCACATAAAAAGAGAGTCAACTTCAGCAGAGCGCATGCCTGTAATCCTAGTACTTGGGAGACTAAGACAGGAGTACCACAGGTTCAAAGCCAGCCCTGGCAATTTAGCAAGACCCTCAGCAGCTTAGTGAGACCCTGTTTCAAAATAAAGCAAAATAGGGCTAGGGGTATAGCTTGGAGGTAGAATGCCCCTGGGTTCAATCCCCAGTACCATAAAAATAAATATAAATAAATAAATAGTAAAACAGGTCTGGGGGTGTAGCTCAGAAGTAGAAAGCCCCTAGTTTCAATCCCCAGTACCAATAAATAAATAAATAAGGCTGGGGTGTAGCTCAAAGGTAGAATGTCCCTGGGTTCAATCCCCAGTACCATAAAAAATAAGTAAATAAAATACATATACATATATAAAATAAAATAAAATAAAATAGGGCTGGGGGTGTAGAGCAGAGGTAGAAAGCCCCTGGGTTCAATCCCCAGTGCCCCCCTCCAAAAAAAGTTCAACTTCCTTCATCATGAGAGAAAAGCAAATTAAAACCACAGACGCTACTACACACCCGTCAGATTGGCTAAAAAATACAGAAGATTCCATGATGTAGCAAAGACATGGAGTGCCTAGATTTCTCCTTCATGGTTGACGGGAGTGTAAAATGCTAAAGCCACTTTGGGAAAAGTCCGGGGTTCTGATAGCAATTAAACACAGCCTGATCTGTGGCCCACAATTCCCTCCTTGGTTTTTCTTCAAGAGAAATGAAAGCACACGTCCACACAAAAATGTGTATACAAATGTTCGAAGCAAGCTGAGCGTGGTGGCGCACACTTGCAATTCTAGTACTTGGGAGGCTGAGAAAGGAGGATCTCAGGTTCGCGGCCAGCCTCAGCTACTTAGTGAGACCCTGTCTCCAAACAAAAAATAAAATAGGGCTGGGGATGTAGCTCAGAGGTAGAATGCCCCTGGGTTCCATCCCCAGTGCCACAAAAAAAAAAAAAAAAAAACACCACAACAGCTCGGAGTCCATTAACAGGAGAGTGGGTAAACAAATTGCCGAGTAGTCACACCAAAATATCCGATCCGCCTCAACATTAGAAAGAAACGCCAACTCTAAGTCGCACTTCAGGCCAACAGAACCAGAGCTGCATTTGCACAAAATCGCCTGGTGATTCCGGTCCAAGTTCAAGTTTGCACCCCAGGAAGAAGGCCTTTTACACGCCGGGTATTGAAATCCACACTCGCTCTCTGGCGCCACCTGGAGGCGCGTTAGAGGACTGACCGGGGACCTGGGAAAGTAGTGGGCGAGGCACTATTATTAGAAAGAACAAATTGCTGCTACATGTAAAACAACATGAATGTCAAGGTGAAAGAGGCCTTGCGCCCAGAGTCCGGACTATGTTCCCATTTATATGAAGCTCCAGAACAAGAACTCACCTGGTGGAAAGAAATCAGCATGTGGCTTGTCTCGGGTGGGACGGGGTTGCCTGGGGGCTGGTAGGAGGGCCTTGGTAAATGTACTTATGGACAGGGATGGGTGACACAGGTGTGTGCACTTCTCAAAACTCAATGAAAAATGCAATGTAAGTTTTGTGCAATTCATCATGTGTAGATTTTATGTTTAAAAAAAAGTAAAGTTTGAAGCCGGGCTTGGTGGAACACACCTGTAATCCCAATACTTGAGAGGCTGAGACAGAAGGATCACAAGTTCAAGGCCAGCCTCAGCAACTTAGTGAGACCCTGTTTCAAAATAAAAAGGAAAAATGGCTGGGGGTTTAGCTCGGGGGTAAAATGGCCCTGGGTTCAATCCCCGGTAAAGAAAGTAAGAAGGAAGGGAAGGAAGGGAAGGAAGGGAAGGAAGGAAGGAAGGAAGGAAGGAAGGAAGGAAAGAAAGAAAGAAAGAAAAAAGAAAAGAAAAGAAAAGAATGGAAGGAAGGAAGGAAGGAAGGAAGGAAGGAAAGAAAGAAAAAAGAAAAGAAAAGAAAAGAAAAGAAAAGAGAAAAGAAACAGGGTCTCACTAAGTTCTGAAGACCTCACTAAATTGCTGAGGCTAGCCATGAACCTGTGATCCTCCTGGCTCAGCCTCCCAAGTACTGGGATTACAGGCGTGCACCACCATACCCATTTATGTTGTCTTGTTTCTCTTTTTCTTTTCTTTTTTTTTTTTTTGTACTGGGGATTAAACCCAGGGGCATTCTACCTCTGAGCTGCACCCTGAGCCCTTTTTACTCTGAAACAGAGTCTCACTAAGTTGCTGAGAGCCTCAATAAGTTGCTGAGGCTGGCCTCAAACCTATGATCCTTCTATTTCACTCTCCCAAGTAATTTGCATTGTGTCAGGTATTAGAAGTCATCTAGAGATTGTTTCAAGTTTTCATTGCATCCCATCATAGGACATGACCTGAGGTTTTCTTTAACTAACTACCCATTCACCACATCCATTGACGTCTCTGCCTTCCATTCCCACCTCGGTTTGCACCTCCCAATAGTTGATTGATCAAAAAAATTGATCAAATAATTGATTGATCAAAGACACTCCCTGAAAAATACAAGCAAACCACCTGTAACAAAGCGTTGGCTGTTACTAGTACTATTGCTGCTGTTGTTATCATTTGCAAAATGATGTAAAACAGAATACTCACGTGTATGTATGTGTGTGTGTATGTGTGTGTGTGTGTGTGTGAGAGAGAGAGAGAGAGAGAGAGAGAGAGAGAGAGAGAACTGGGGATGGAACCCAGGGGTGCTCTATCTCTGAGCTACACCCCCAGTCCTTTTTATTTTTCCCTTTGAAATAGGGTCTCACTAGGTTGCTGAGAGCCTCA
Organism: Glis glis; assembly: GCA_004027185.1. Taxonomy (NCBI): domain Eukaryota; kingdom Metazoa; phylum Chordata; class Mammalia; order Rodentia; family Gliridae; genus Glis; species Glis glis. Next base: position 29,792 of record PVJS01019423.1, on the reverse strand, counting down.
CAATCCTCCTGTCTCAGCCTCCTAAGTACTGGGGCCACAGGCGTGCACTGCCACATCTGGCATGAGAATACTCACTTTCGTTAAGAGTTCACACACTCTGCCAAACACTGCTCTGGATGTGACACCAGAGTCATTTGATTTAATCCCAAAAACTACCTTAGAATCAGATGCTGCTACCAAGCCCATTGTGCAGACAAGAAAACCGAGGCACAGAAGTTCAGTCCTTTTCTCAGGGAGGCAATGCAGAAGAAGATAGAGAGAGTCACAATGCGAGCTCACGTGCACTCATCCTCCAGCCTCAGCAGTTATCAACTCAACACCATTCCTGTCTCATCTGGACAATGGTGGGACATCTGAGATCAAAGCCAGGGGCCGAAGCCCATGGCCTTACACCCCTCTCTCCCTCCAAGTTGCTCCTCCATCTATCTGCCTCTCTCTGTAGGTCTCACTGTCTCTGTCTCTTCTAGACATGTCTGCATCTTTACCCTGCTCCTGGGTCTCTCTTTGAGGACGTGTCTCTCTCTCTCCTCTCTCCCCCTTCAACCAAACCCTGATAATCCCAATTGAGAATATGGGATCCTGATGGGCATGGAAGATGGGACTGAACAGGTAGGATCCTGAGGGGGTGTGGAGGATGGGGGCAGTTCTGGGAGTTGTGGGAAGGGTCTGGGAGTCTGAGCCTCATCTAAGTCAGGAAGACAGGGAGGAGGGCAGCCATCACTGGATGCCCAGGGACTAGCTCAAGAAATGGCGTTTAGAGTCCAAACATATCCTCAACTGAAGGTCAAAGTGAGCCTGGAAGGGTAAGATATGGACACAAGGACCCAGAGTGCGACCCCTAGAACTGCTGTGCGCTGCGAGGAGTCGGGACTAAGTAAAGGTGAGCAGAGAGGCTGCAGATAAGCAGCCTTCAAAGGCAGCTTTTTTTTCTTGTTTTTTTTTTTTTTTTTTTTGGTATTGGGGATTGAACTCAGGGGGATTCTACCTCCAGGAGACATCCCCAACCCTTTCAATTTTTTTTAAATTTTGAAACAGGGTCTCGCTAACTTCCCAGGGCTGGCCTCAAACCTGCGATCCTCCTGTCTCAGCCTCCAAGCACTGGGATGACAGGCACATGCCACCATGCCCAGATTCAGACTGTCTTCCCTGGACCCCAGCAGGTGGTAAGGAGCAGGAAGAGGCAAAATCTCATGGAACCCCACCAAGTGAGGTGCCATGAGGACCCCAATCTATTTCCAGCACTTGTCTGTGTTTCACATTAAAAATAAACTTTTCTGGGAGGAGATACGGGGGATTGACCTAGGGGCATTCTATCTCTGGGCTATACCCCCAGCCCTTATCTATTTATTTATTTATTTGTTTTTGTGGTACTGAGGATTGAACCCAGGGGAATTCTACCTCTGAGCTCCACCCCCAACCCTATTTTTTATTTTTATTTTGAAACAGGGTCTCACTAAGTTGCAGAGGGCCTCACTAAGTAGCTGAGGCTGGCCACAAATATGCGATCCTCCCATCTAAGCCTCCCAAGTACTGGGATTACAAGCATGCACCACCACGCCCGGCTCCCTTTTTATTTTGAAACAGGGTCTCACTAAGTTGCTGAGCGTCTTGCTAAATTGCTGAGGCTTTCCTCGAAACAGATCCTCCTGTCTCAGCCTCTCAAGTACTGGGATTACAGGTGTGCGCCACAACGCCCGGCTCCTCTTTTTATTTTCTTCTCATAATGTATTGATTGTTGGAGAAAACAGTTGTGCCCCCTAAGGAACTGTGGACATCACAGATCCTCTGGATTGCCTGTCCCTCTGTGCCCTGGCAGTTAGATCAAGAGGCCTAGTCCAGTTCAAGTTTGAGCTGGGGGCAGAAATGTTCCAAGCCAACACTGCATCTTTACTGTAGGTCCCTCAGGTTGTCTGTCTTTGTAGTGTGAAGATCTGGGTTTTTTCTGCCTGACCCTTCTATTATGAAGTTGCCTGTCTGCTTTGTATCTCCTGGTGTTCGCAGCCAGTGATCATCATCATCTAGGTCCAGAATTTTATTAGACGTGACAAAATGGTGATTTTTATAACTCTGTCTTCTGTGTTTATGACCTGGAACTCTTCTATGAAGAACATCCCGCCGGGCATGGTGGCGCATGCTTGTAATCCCAGTACTTGGGAGGCTGAGACAGGAGGATCCGGGTTTGCGGCCAGCCTCAGCTACTTAGTGAGGCCCTCTGCAACCTAGTGAGACCCTGTTTCAAAATAAAGAATAAAAAATAGGGCTGGGGGTGTTGCTTGGAGGTAGAATGCCCCTGGGTTCAATCCCCAGTACCGCAAAAAAAAGAACATCCCCTCATTGACTTCATTTACTCTGAGGAACACAGAGGTTAATGAGTGAGGGGGGAAACCCACCCCCGAACCAGGCAAGGTGGCGCAGGCTTGTAATCCCAGTACTTGGGAGTCTGAGATAGGAGGATCTCAGGTTCGCGGCCAGCCTCAGCTACTTAGTGAGGCCCTCCGCAACTTAGTAAGACCTGTTTCAAAACAAAGAATAAAAAACAGGGCTGGGGGTGTAGCTCAGGGGTAGAGTTCCATCCCCAGTACCAAAAAACAGGCAATCTCTGTGAAAGCACAAGGATAATTGCAGAGCCTCGTGAGGCTGTTTCAAGCATAAGGGAACATAAGATGCTTCGTATTTGGACTTGGGTTTCAAGAAAAGCTGTCGAAAAACTGCTCTAGCAAAACGCCCCTCCGGGGCAGTAGAAGAAGACAAGTGAAGTTGTTCATCTTCACGATTAGGAGCTTGTCTTGAGTTTTTATAGCTTTTCAAAACAATGAACCTTAAGAAATAAGCCAGGGAAGCTTTAGGGCTGTATATCATTTACCTCCACCGATAACAATTAAGGGTGTTGGCACTAGTGTTCACACTTAGTCATTGTTTCATGACTTATGCAATTGACCAAGTGATGTTTCACAAACTTTGTAAACAACTGAAGAAGCAGAATAAAAAATAAAATTTTATTTATTTATTTATTTATTTATTTATTTATTTATGGTGCTGGGGATTGAATCCAGGAGCGGTCTACCTCTGAGCTACATCCCCAGCCTTATGTATTCTTTATTTTCAAACAGGATCTCACTAGGTTTCTGAGTCTCACTACTTGCTGAGGCTGTCCTCAAACCTGTGAGCCTCCTGTCTCAGCCTCCCAAGTACTGGGATTACAGGCGTGCGCCACCACACCCAGCTCGCAGGGTCTCTTTTAAAAATTTACTTATTTATTTATTTATTGGCAGTTTTATAACTTTGACTATCAGTGGTTAGTTCTCATCCACATTGTAGATTTTGTGTGTGTGTGTGGCACTGGGGATTGAACCCAGGGGCATTCTACCTCCGAGCTACACCCCCAGCCCTATTTTATTTTTATTTGGAAACAGGGTCTCTCTAGGGTGATGAGAGTCTCACTACTTGCTGAGGCTGTCCTCAAACCTGTGATCCTCCTGTCTCTGCCTCCCAAGTACTGGGATTACAAGTGTGCGCCACCATGCCCAGCTCACATTGTAGATTTTTGAACGTGGTAACAGGGACATAGGTTATCACAGTAGAGAGTTTGATGAATTTTCATCCTCGTTACGTTTTCTGGACAATCGCACACAAATACGGTATGAAACGTTCCTTATTCCTTTGGCCCAGACAGCTTTGTAGAGCCTGGTATTAAGGCGCACATCTGGAGTCTCCATCTCCTTCACGGTAAATTTCCGGATCTCATTAAGTGTGCGAGGGGCATGCTTCTTGAAGCCCCCTCCATGGATACTCTTGTGAATACTGAGGGTGCACTCTCGGGTCACCCCCTCGTTGACGGCAGACCGGCCTTTCTTTACAGAAGCCATTCTGCCCCTCCCAAGTTGGAAAGGAAGAGAGCAAAGGATTGTGGGAGTCGCAAGTACTATTTTATTTTTTGGGACTTGGAATGGAACCTGGGGCATTCTACCCCTGAGCTACTCCCCCATCCCTATCTTGTTTTTTTTTTTTTAATCTTGAAACAAGTTCTCGCTAAATTGCTGAGGCTGGCCTCAAACCTGGGATCCTCCTGTCTCAGCCTCCCAAGTACTGAGATTACAGGCGTGCACCACCACGCCCAGCACAAGAGACTTTCTGATAGTGCACCACCACAACAGGCTTAAATTGTGTGTGTGTGGGGGGGGTTACTGGGGATTGAACCCAGGGGCATTCTACCTCCAAGCTACATCTCCAGCCCTTTTTGTTTTTTGTTTTGAAACAGGGTCTCATTCACTAGGTTGCTGAAAGTCTCACTAAATTACTGAGGCCGGTCTCGAACCTGCAATCCTCCTGTCTCAGCCTCCCAAGTACTGGGATTACAGGTGTGCACCACCACATCCAGCACAAGAGACTTTCTGATAGTGAAGCGGTTCTGTACCCTGGTTGTACTGGTGACTGCTTGAACCTGTAGAACTCTACCGGAGAGACAGAAAAACAGAAAGAGACAGGGACAGAGAGGCATGTAAAAATGATGAAATCCCAGTAAGTTTGCAGCTGAGTGAATCTCATTGTACCGACGTCATTTTCCTAGTTTTGACAGTGAACTATCATTATGAAAGATGTTATCATTGGGGAAAACTGGCTGAAAGGCACTTGGGAACACTCTGGACTATTTTGAAACCTCCTGAGTCTTGAATTATTTCAAAATAAAAGGAAAATGTGTCTGGTACATCAGGAGTGCTCAGTGGACTGGTTATCACCACCTTGATCTGTCTACATGCTTCTCATTCAATCTTATTTATTCTGTTTTCAGCATCCACTTTCTGGCCAGCTCTAATCACTACAAAGTAAGTCACAAAGCCCCTCAGGAAGGGAAAGAGCCTTCCTCTGAGGCATTAAAAGTTCCCAACAAGCGTGTGGTGGCGCACACCTGTGATCCCAGTATTTGGGAGGCAGAGACAGGAGGATCCAAGGTTCAAGACCAGCCTCAGCAACTTAGTGAGACTCTGTTTCAAAATAACAAGGGCTGGGGGTGTAGCTCAGAGGTAGACTGCCCCTGGGTTCAATCTCCAGTACCAAAAAAAAAAAAAAATTCCCAGAAGAAAGCTTTAGAGACACAGAGATAATTATGAATCACCTGTTATTTTCACACCAGTCATTGTTTTTGATCACTTGTGTAATTATCTAAACAGTGTTTCACAAACTGTGAGACTAACCAGGCTTTGCAGGTCTTCCAAGCCTCCCTAACAGGAAGAAGGATCCACCAAGTCTCTTAAGCAGCAGGAGACGCCTTGTTTTTCCAGGAAGCCTGCCTGGTGGCCTAAGGCAGGAGAAACATGAGAACGCATCTCTGCGGTTGCTTGTTTATGTGCAATGATACCCTGGAGGATGACCCATATGCTTTTTTTTTTTTTAAGTACCAAAGGTTGAACTCAGGGGCACTCTACTACTGAGCTACATCCCCAGTCCTTTTTATTTTATTTTTTTATTTTATTTTATTTTATTTTATTTTATTTTATGGTACTGGGGATTGAACCCAGGGGCATTGTACCTCCAAGATACACCCTTTTTATTTTTGGTTTTGAAACAGGGTTGCCATCTCGTTATATTGCTGAGGCTGTCCTTGAACCTGCAATCCTCCTGTCTCAGCCTCCCAAGTACTAGGATTACAGGTGTGCGCCACCACACCAGGGTTTTTTGTTCTGTTTTGTTCTGTTCTGTTCTGTTCTGTTCTGTTCTGTTTTGTTTTGTTATGCTTTGTTTGGAGGCATAGTCTTGTTACTGGATGGGAGATTATAAAATTATTCCGCACAACCTCAGCCCTTGCTTATCTGCTTGGAAAGCATTCAAACAGAAAGCACAAATGGGGAATGCAGGAGGTTTATTTAGAGAAGTGAAGGTATCATATGAGAAAGGCCATGACGAGAGGGGAGAGGGTGGCACTCCAGGGGAAAGGTCTGGAACAGGCCATTGCGGGGAATGGAAAGTGGGCTGGGGCAAGGGGTTATGGTCTGCAGTGGTCCGTTTACAGGTATGGAAACAGGCTGCAATGCTCCATGTGTCGTTTTTTTTTAAGTCTTCCAACAGTTTATTAGAAAGAATGTAGACATTAAAAAAAATCCCCGCCAGGCATGGTGGCACACACCTCTAATCCCAGTACTTGGGAGACTGATACAGGAGGATCACAGGTTCGCGGCCATCCTCAGCTACTTAGTGAGGCCCTCTGCAACTTAGTGAGACCCTGTTTCAAAATAAAAGAATAAAATAGGGTTGGGGGTGTAGCTCGGAGGTAGAATGCGGCTGGGTTAGTCCTCAGCACCACTGGAAAAAAAATTAACATTTTTTTCATTCATTTGCCGTACTGACAGTGCAAATGCAAATCTGGCCTCAATGTACAGAATCTCAAGCCACAGCGTACAGCTTTCTTCATCTTCCATGCTAAGAGTTGTAAAAGCTTCAGGGCCAAACAACACCAAATGTATGGGCTTCAAAAACCATCTAAGTTCAGGGCATTCACTAGTTTTAGCCAACATCCATCTGGAACTCTGACAAGTGATCACTTACATACAGTAATATGAAGTAAGTTTTATGAAAAATAAACTTTATGGAATAATCCTGAGGGGTACACCAGCGGAACAGCAGGTTATCAGTTTAGGGTGTCGGCCAATTTGTTTCAGTCACTTTGAGTCCATTTCTAAACTCTAAAATTTAGTCATCTTTCCCTAAGCTGAGGGTTTCCTATTATGTCAGTAACTATGTTATAAAGCAAAGGAGACTTAGGTGAGATTTTTTTTTTTTTTTTTTGCGGTACTGGGGATTGAACCCAGGGACATTCTACCTCCGAGTTACACCCCCAGCCTGATTTTTTATTCTTTATTTTGAAATAGGGTCTCACTAAGTTGCAGAGGGCCTCACTAAGTAGTTGAGGCTAGCTGCGTACCTGGATCCTCTGGTCTCAGCCTCCCAAGTACTGGGATTACAAGCGTGCCCCACCACGCCCGGCTAGTTGAAATGTTTTTATTTAGCACAACTGCTGTTATCAATTGCCTAGGACATGTTGGGTTTTAAGTCCCTCTGGACACTAATGTAATGTATAGTATTACATTTGGGGTGATTTGCACATCACCCCTTAAAGACCCTGCATTGTTTCTCTGTCCCCTTCCCACAGGAGAGGGGGTCAAACTGAGTAAGGCTCTGCAAGTAAACTTCCAGTTCATCCCAGTGGACCCCATTTGCTAATGTCTAGCTAGCTACCTAACAGTCTCACTAAGGTGCCCAGGCTGGCCTTGAACTTTCAATCCTCCTGCCTCAGCCTCTCGAGTCACTGGGATTACAGGTGTGCGCCACCACACCCAGCAATTTTTTGTGTTTTGAAAAAGGGATGAGGAGCCGGGCGTGGTGGCGCACGCTTGTAATCCCAGTACTTTGGGAGGCGGAGACCGGAGGATCTGGGTTCGCAGCCAGCCTCACCTCTCCCTCTCTCTCCCTCCCTCCCTCTCTCTCTCTCTCTCTCTCTCTCTCTCTCTCTCACTCTCTCTCTACTTAGTGAGGCCCTCCACAACTCCGTGAGACCCGGTTTCAAAATAAAGCATAAAAAATAGGGCCGGGGGCGTAGCGCGGAGGTAGAACGCCCCTGCGTTCAATCCCCAGTACTGCAAAAAAAAAAAAAAAAGAAAAAGAAAAAGGGATGAGGAGCTGGGCTTGGTGGTGCATGCCTGTAATCCCAGTACTTGGGAGGCTGAGACAAAAGGATCACAGGTTCAAGGACAGCCTCTGCAACTTAGTGAGGCCCTCCACAACTCATTGAGACCCTGTTTCAAAATAAAGAATAAAGCTCGGTGTGGTGGCTCACGCTTGTAATCCCAGTGCTTGGGAGGCTGAGACAGAAGGATCACAGGTTCGAGGACAGCCTCAGCAAGTAGTGAGACTCATCAACCTAGCCAGACCCTGTTTCAAAATAAAAATAAAATAGGGCTGAGGGTGTAGCAAGGAGGTAGAATGTCCCTGGGTTCAATCCCCAGTACCACAAAAAAAAAGAAAGGAAAGGAAAGGAAAGGAAAGGAAAGGAAAGGAAAGGAGGAAGGAAGGAAGGAAGGAAGGAAGAAAGAAAGAAAGAAAGAAAGAAAGAAAGAAAGAAAGAGAGTATGAAAGTCGGGCATGATGTCCCACACTTGTAATCCCAGACTTAGGAGGCTGAGACAGGAGGATTACAGTTTCGAGGCCAGCCTCAACAATTTAGAGAGGCCCTCCGCAACTTAGTGAGACCGTTTCAAAATAAAAAATAAAATAGGGTTGGATGTATAGCTCAAAGGTAGAACACCCCTGGGTTGAGTTCCCAGCACCAAAAAAAAAAAAAGAATAAAATAGGACTGGGGGTGTAGCTCAGAGGTATAAGGCCCCTGGGTTCCATCCCCAGTACCACAAGAAAAGATAAAGAAGGGGGGATGAGTCCAGAGCAGGGCAGGGTGGGGAGGAGTCATGATGGAGATTTATCACTTTATACTGTTTTTACAAAGGTATTATATTTTTGTGCCATGTAAAAATACTTCCCATAATTAAATAAAAATGAGATTACAAGCTGGGCAGGGTGGTACATGCCTGTAATCCCAGCGGCTCAGGATGCTGAGATAGGAGAATTGCAAATTCAGTGTCAGTGAGACCTTGAGACCCTGCCTCAATATAAAATTTAAAGCCGGGCGTGATGGCGCATGCTTGTAATCCCAGTACTTGGGAGGCTGAGACAGGAGGATTGGCAGGTTCGTGGCCAGCCTCAGCAACTTAGTGAGACCCTGTTTCAAAAATAAGATAGGGCTGGGGGTATAGCTCAGAGGTAGAATGTCCCTGAGTTCAATCCTTAGTACCATTTATTAATAAGTAAATAAGCCGGGCGTGGTGGTGCACACTTGTAATCCCAGTACTTGGGAGGCGGAGACCGGAGGATCCGGGTTCGTGGCCAGCCTCAGCTACTTAGGCCCTCCGCAACTTCTTGAGACCCGGTTTCAAAATAAAGTATAAAAAATAGGGCCGGGGGTGTAGCTCAGAGGTAGAATGCCCCTGGGTTCAATCCCCAGTACCGCAAAAAAAAAAAAAGTAAGTAAAGCCAGGCGTGGTAGCGCATGCTTGTAATCCCAGTACTTGGGAGGCTGAGACAGGAGGATCACAGATTCAAAGCCAGCCTTGGCAACTTAGAGAGGCACTCAGCAACCTAGTGAGACCCTGTTTCCAAATAAGATATAAAATCGGGCTGGTGATTTCTTTTTTAAAAAAATAGGCTTGCAGCCGGGGCCTGTGGCCCACGCCTGTAAGCCCAGTACTTGGGAGATTGAAACAGGAGAATCGCAGGTTGGAGGCCAGCCTCAGCAACTTAGCAAGGCTCTCAGCAACTGAGACCCTGTTTGAAAATAAAAAATAAGCTGGGTGTGGTGGCACACGCTTGTAATCCCAGTACTTGGGAGGCTGAGACCAGAGGATACGGGTTCCCGGCCAGCCTCAGCTACTTAGTGAGGCCCTCCACAACTTAGTGAGACCCGGTTTCAAAATAAAGAATAAAAAAATAGGGCTGGGGTGTAGCTCGGAGGTAGAATGCCCGGGGGTTCAATCCCAGTACCACAAAAATAAATAAATAAATAAATAATAAAACAGGGCAGTGGCTCAGAGGTAGAATGCCCCTGGGTTCAATCTCCAGGAAAAAAAAATAATAATAGGCTTGCAATTTTATCCTAGAAAACTAAGTACAAGTAAAAATGCGACTTATAAGCGCTCGGTGCCCGAGGGTGGTGGGTTGTGATGCTGACTTTGTGAGAATACGGCTGCAGAGAGGAAGGAGGAGACGGCTCCGGAAGATGCCGAGGGTCACCACGACCCACAAGCCAGCAGAGACACTGAGGGTGGCCTCTGTGACTTATCCCGGCATTATTTTAGTAGCCATAATTGGCGATGCGGTGTGCTGGGTTCCGGTGGACTCCAGCGAGCCGGCCGAGGCTCGAGCCTCGGAGCCTGGAGCCTCCCTTTTACCCGAGAGATCCAAGGTCAGGTCCGAGACGTGCGGCGCGAGCGTGGCGGGCCCCCGCCCCTGCTCCGGTGGCAGAGGCCAGAGCAGGGCGCTGCGTGGAGTGACAGGCCGGAGCCTCGCACCCCCACAAGGTGGCAGTGCGGCGCAGTGGGAGGCGCGCTCTGCGGGGCTGGGGCCCGTCCCGTCCCGTCCACCGCCCCACCCGGCAGCTGCCGCCACCGCCCCGAGCGTCCAGGGTCTGCGCCTCTTTCTTCTCATCAGTGGAGGTGGGGCGATAGGAGTCCTACCGCATGGGATTTTTTTTGGTACTGGGGATTGAACACTGGGGTGCTCTACCTCTGAGCTACACCCGCAACCGTGTGTGGGGGGGGGGAGAGAAAGAGAGAGAGAGAGAGAGAGACAGACACTCGGGATCGAGCTACACCCCCCAGCTCTTGTTTATTTTTATTTATTTATTTATTTATTTATTTATTTATTTTGCGGTGCCAGGGATTGAACCCAGGGGCATTCTACCTCCGAGCTACACCCCCGGCCCAATTTTTTATCCTTTATTTTGAAACCGGGTCTCACGAAGTTGCGGAGGGCCTCACTAAGTAGCTGAGGCTGGCCTCATACCGGGATCCTCCGGTCTCCGCCTCCCAAGTACTGGGATTACAAGTGGGCACCACCACACCTGGCTTTCTTGTTTATTTTTTGTTTTGAAATACGGTCTTGCTAAGTTGCTGAAGATCTCTAAATTGCTGAGGCTGACCTCAAACCTAAGATCCTGCTGTCTCAGCTTCCATGTTTTGTTTTATTTATTTGTAGTACTGGGGATTGAACCCAGGGCTGTTCTACCTCTGAGCTACATCCCCAGCCCTATTCTATCTTGTATTTTGAAACAGGGTCTCGCTAAGTTGCGGAGACTGTCCTCAAACCTGCGATCCTCCTGTCTCAGCCTCCCAAGTACTGGGATGATGGGCAGGGGCCACCAAACCCAGCTCCCATGGGATGTTGAAGAGATTAAATCAGTTAACATTAGTGAGGCGCCTGGTACAAAATTAGTACTCTCTAAAAGGAAGCGTGATGATGGTGATAATTACGTTGGTGATGATATCCTAACTATTTTTGTTGTTTTGTTTGTGACTTTCTTTCCCTCTGGTCTCTTCATACCCACACCTCTCTGGATAGATGTCTTTACTTTTTTTTTTTTTTTTTTTTACTCTCTCCCTATCCCCATTCCCCTACCCCATCCCCAGTCTGTTGGGGTCAGGAACTCTGTCACCTCCTGGGACCAGGCAGGAAATGTAAATGCTGGAAAACTGCAAGCTGCAGGGGCCACGAACACTCAAAGCCACCCTGGATTATGGCCCCATGGGAATGCAGAGCGGGGATGTGGACTTGCAACCTTGAGAGAGAGAGAGAGAGAGTGTGTGTGTGTTGGAGGGGTATGGGGACTGAAGGGGGGCATTCCACCTCCAGGCTATACCCCCCAGCCTTTTTTATTTTTTATTTTGTTTTTTGTTTTGTTTTGTTGTGGTTTTTTTTTTTTTGCGGTTCTGGGGATTGAGCCCAGGGGCATTCTATCTTCTAGCTACACCCCACCCCTATTTTTATTCTTTATTTTGAAACAGGGTCTCACTAAGTTGCGGAGGGCCTCACTAAGTAGCTGAGGCTGGCCGCGAACCCGGATCCTCTGGTCTCAGCTTCCCAAGTACTGGGATTACAAGCATGTGCCACCATGCCCGATTTCTATTTTATGTTTAGTTTGAAACGGTCTCACTAGGTTGATGAGAGTCTCACTACTTGCTGAGGCTGTCCTCGAACCTGGGATCTTCCTGTCTCAGCCTCCCAAGTAGTGGGATTACAGTGTACCACCATGCCTGGTTTGAGAACCTTCTTTTAATATGCAAATTGGCAGGTGGACTTGTTGAGTAAGGGGTAGACTCCATTTTGGAATGGATTCTAGGCACTGGATTTTCTCAAGTTCATGGTGAAATAAAGGTAAAACTGATCCGAGTGGTCCACGGTGCAGCTGAGGTTTTCATCCCTCTGGACGTCTACACACCAATTCCCCATGCCTGCTTGGTTGGCATCACGTTTCATCACATGTTGTTTCAGGTATGTGCAAGAGAATGGTGATAAAAATGATAAGAGGTCACACTTATGAAGCACTTCCTACGTGCCAGGCACCGTCCTGCGGGCTTCCTAGGTATGAACTCACTGAATGCTCCCAGCATTACAGATGACAAGTACTACTTTTTTTTTTTTTTTTTTGCAGTACTGGGGATTGAACCCAGGGGCATTCTACCTCCAAGCTACACCCCCGGCCCTATTTTTTATACTTTATTCTGAAACCAGGTCTCACGAAGTTGTGGAGGGCCTCACTAAGTAGCTGAGGCTGGCCGTGAACCCAGATCCTCCAGTCTCCGCCTCCCAAGTACTGGGATTACAAGCGTGCACCACCACGCCCGGCTATTTTTTTATTCTTTATTTTGAAACAGGGCTTCACTAAGTAGCTGAGGCTGGCCACAAACCCGTGATCCTCCTGTCTCAGCCTCCCAAGTACTGAGATTACAAGCGTGTGCCACCACGCCCAACTGACAAGTACTACTGAGGCAGGATAGGACACAAACGAAATAGGACACGGGTGTGGGGGCTCATGCCCATCTACCTCTGAGCTCCGCCCCGAGCCCTTTTTATTTATTTATTTATTTATTTCGCAGTACCGGGGATTGAACCCAGGGGCGTTCTACCTCCGCGCTACACCCCCGGCCCTATTTTTTATACTTTATTTTGAAACCGGGTCTCACGAAGTTGCGGAGGGCCTCACTAAGGAGAGACAGAGAGAGAGAGAGAGACAAGGAGAGGGGGAGAGCGCGAGAGCTGAGACTGGCCGCGAACCCGGATCCTCCGGTCTCTGCCTCCCAAAGTACTGGGATTAGAAGCGTGTGCCACCACGCCCGGCTATTTTTTATTTTAAAACAGGGTCTCACTAAACTGCTGGCGGCCTTGCTAAGTTGCTGAGGCTGGCCTCAAACCGGTGATTCTCCTTTCTCAGCCTCCCAAGTACTGGGATTACAGGCGTGCATCCCCATGTCCGGCTAGAAAATAAAATTTTAAAGTTCCGCATACTTCTCCAGGCCTGTCACTCTCAAATTTCTGGGAAATCTGTCAATCTACCTAGTGCACTGTAATCATCCCACCAATAAATAGTTTAAACAAAGAGAGATACGATTTGTTGAGAAACCTATAATTAGGGGACTTTCCAGAGTTATCTGTTGATCAGGTAATGGCGACCATGCCAGCCTTGGGATCCTGAGAAAGACCAGACTGATGTCATGCCTGTGGGCCTCCCATTCTCACCTGTTGCAAGTTTCCTTTTTTTTGGGGGGGTGGTACTGGAGATTGAACCCAGGGGCATTCTACCACTGAGCTACATCCCCAGCCCCATTTTATTTATTTATTTATTTTTTTAAGCAGGGTCTCACTAACTTGTGGAGGGCCTCACTAGGTTACTGAGGCTGGTCTTGATCCCGTAATCCTCCTGTCTCAGCCTCCCAAGTACTGGGATTACAAGCGTGCGCCACCACGCCTGGCTGCCAAGTTTCCTTTAAAAGAGGAAGAGAGCCTGGCATGGTGGCGTACACCTGTAATCCAGTACTTGGGAGGCTGGGACAGGAGGATCGCAGGTTAGAGGACAGTCTCAGCAAGTAGTGAGACTCTCATCAACTTATCGAGACCCTGTCTCCAAATAAAAATAAAATAGAGCTGGGGGTGTAGCTCAGAGGTAGAATGTCTCTGGGTTCAATCCTCAGTGCCACAAAAAAAAAGGAGGAAGAAACCTGGAATCCCAAAGGGGTTTGTATGTGTGTGTGTGTGTGTGTGTGTGTGTGTGTGTGTGTGTGTGTGTGTGTGTAACTGGCCTGAATTCATTCATATTCTCTCTCTCCCTCTCTCCCTGTCTCCCTCCCTCTTTTGTGGTGCTGGGGATTGAACCCAGGGGCATTCTACCTCTGAGTTACACCCTCAGCCCTATTTTATTTTTTAGTTTGAAACAGGGTCTCTCAAGTTGCTGAGACTGGCCTCAAACCTGCGATCCTCCGGTCTCAGTCTCCCAAGTACTGGGGTTGCAGGCTGTGCTACCACGCCCGGCTTGCACTCTCTTGAATGCATAGTCTTTGTTTTACCCCAAAGGCGTCTCTCACTTTGGAGGCAGCGGCCTCCTCCCCTGAATGCGGATTCTTTGCTTTCCTAAATAAATGTCTGTGCCTCTGCTGACTCCAGCTGAAATTCTTTTCCATCATGTATATCAAGGACCCTCTGGTCCTGAGTGGAGTCCCCTCTCAGAACCCCTGGGGTCCCCTTCTGAGATGTCTCTGCTCCCATGACACCATCGTTATCCCCATTTCACAGACGAGAAACCAAGGCACAGAGGGATGGTGATCTGCCCAAGCTCACCCAGCTAGAGAGTAGAGACTTACTTACTTATTTATTTATTTTTTATTTTTGCAGTACTGGGGATTGAACCCAGGGGCATTCTACCTCCAAGCTACACCCCCAGACTATTTTATTCTTTATTTTGAAACAGGGTCTCACTAAGTTGAAGAGGACCTCACTAAGTGGTTGAGGCTGGCTGTGAACCTGTGATCCTCCTGTCTCAGCCTCCCAAGTACTGGGATCACAGGCGTGCACCGCCACGCCTGACTGCGAGTAGAGATTTAAACCCCGACAGCCTGGGTGCCAGTGTATGTCTCCTAATCAGTGTAAAACCATCACAGTTTCAAAATTGTTTCTGTGTCTGTCAGTGAATTGTTCTCAAGGGCATGGAGTTTTCTCTCCTGGCCTTTGGTCTGCGACCCTCACTGCCCAGGGAGAGGCCCCCACGCCCCACAGCCACCTCCCCGCTTGCGTGGGATCAGGCTATGTTCTCTGTGACAGTCCCGGCGCTAGTGGTGTCACGTCTGTCAGGCTGAAGGAAGCTCTGACTGTCTTCCAAAGTCTCTCTCTGTATCCTCCCCACTTCTGGAGGGGACCCCTGGATGGCCCCAGCAGCGCCAGCCTCTCTCCTGGGACAGGAGCAGGAATGGACGCCAGCCCCCCCCAGCTTCCTCAAGTGTTCTTTTCTTTTTTGGGGGGGCACAGGAGATTGAACCCAGAGGCATTCTACCTCCAAGCTACAACCCCAGTCCTATTTTATTTTTCCTATTTTGACACAGGGTCTCACTAAGTTGCTGAGAGTCTCACTAAATTACTGAGGCTGTCCTAGAACCTGCAATCCTCCTGTCTCAGCCTCCCAAGTACTGGGATTGCAGGTGTGTGCCACCACGCCTGGCCTTTGTGGGGTTTTCTTACTAGCTCCCCCATTGCCAGTACTCAGGATGGAAAGCATTTCTCTTTGAGGGAGGTGATCTGCCCTAGACAGCTCTACATCACTGAATAAGACCGGGGGGGCTAGGGGCCTCCCTTCCACCCGGAAGTCCTTCAACCTGAACCCAAAGGTGTTCCGGGCAGAGCAGGGGCTGGTTCCCCAAGGGCTGCGGTGGGGGCCCCTGAAGAAATGTGGCAAGACTGCCTCAGGGCCTGGGGGCAGATGACAGTCCTAAGCAGGTGGCCCACGCCTGCTGAGTCCAGATTTATGGCTTTTTGGCTCAGCTGCCCTCGGGTGCAGGAAGGAGAGGGGCCTGTTCCTAGGGCCTTGTCTGTGCCTCCTGCCTGCCCAGTGACATCTGGCAGATGGCTCAGGTGAGCCAGGTGGGCTGGGAGAGTCCTGGCCCCCGTGACCCTGTCCCTCCTGGACAAGCACACCTGTGTGATGCTTCTGCTATGTTGCCTGAATGCAAGAGAGAAAGACAGAGAGCTCAAGAGATAGGCCCCGAAGCCAGGGGGCTCAGATTCACTGCTACTTTGCTGTGTGGCCTTGAGTAGGTTGCTTGACCTCTCTGCCTCTGTCTCCTCTTTTTTATCTATTTATCTATCTATCTATCTATCTATTTATTTATTTATTTACTTATTTGTTTATTTATACTAGCGTTTGAATCCAGGAAGGGAGTTCTACCTCTAATCTAGACCCCAACCCTAGTTTGTTGTTGTTGTTTGTGGTACTGGGGATTGAACCCAGAGGCATTTTATTTCTGAGCTACACCCCCAACCCTTTTTATTTTTTGTTTTGAAACAGGGTCTCACTAGGTTGTTGAGAGTCTTGCTAACCTGCGATCCTCCTGCCTCAGCCTCCCAAGTACAGGCCTGTGCCACCATGCCCCGCTGCTCTGCTTTATTTATTTATTTATTTATTTATTTATTTTAATTTTGAAACAAGATCTCAGTAAGTTGCTGAGGGCCTCAATAAATTACCGAGGCTAGCCTCAAACCTGTGATTCTCCTGTCTCGGCCTCCCAAGTATTGAAATTACAGGTGTGTGCCGCCACACCCTGTCTCCTCTTTCACACAATTGGGCATAATAGTGAGCCCATGGTGGGGTTATTAAGAAGAGTGAAACTAGTTAAATGTTTATAAAGCAGTTACAACAGAACCTAGAAAAGAGTACATGATATATAATATTCAGGCTTTCTATTATTTTTCAAAGTATAATTATCCCTGGCTCCTGAGATATGTCTCTCAGGGTCTTCATATCTTTTAATTAAATTTAATTAATTAATTAATTTTACTTATTTATTAGTCTGGAGATTGAACCCAAGGGCATTTTGCCTCAGAGCTATACCCCAGCCCTATTTTATTTTTTTATTTTGAAACAAGGTCTTGTTGAGTTGCTGAGGGTGTTGCTAATTTGCTGAGGCTGGACTTGAACCTGCAATCCTCCTGCCTCAAGCTCCCTAGTACTGGGATGACAGTTGTGCACCGTGACCACGCACAACAGTGTCTTCCTATCTTTTTGTCCATACCTCTTGCTCAGTTTCTTACTCTCTCCTGTTCTTTGTCCATTTCTGTTCATCCATCTCTGTCTTCTGCCTTAGTCTTTCTGTGACCTTGGATAAATTACTTAACTGTGCCTCAGTTTCCTCATCTGTCAAACAAAGTTCATAAGAGCATCTACTTCATAGTGCTATAGGAGGATAAATGAGTTAGTTGTACGTTGGGCATCACTAATCAAAAAATCTGGGCTGAGGAAGTAGTTCAGTGGTAGAGTGCTTGCCTATTATGTGTGAGGCCCTGGGCTCCATCCCCAGGACAGGAAAAAGGAAAAGAAGAGGAAGTTGGAGGAAGAAGAGAAAAAAGAGAAGGAGGAGGAGGAGGAGGAGGAGGAGGAATCCAATACCCAAAACTTCCCAAGCACTGGCATGATGTCACCAGAGGGGATCAGGTCATAAGAGAGGGGGCCTCAACTTGGAACCCTCCAGGTTCTTGACATTTATTGTAGAAAGAAGTGCAGGACACATCAGTAAGCAAGGCACAGGTTAAGATCTGTTTAAGGACAGAAAAGTAACTCACACTCAGAGGCAGTGTGAATGACCCTCGCCTCTCAGAGAGGAGAAGAGCAGTGACATACTCAGGTTTGAGCTCTCTGATTATACATATGATTTTAGTGTTTGTGGGGGGGGGGATCCTAAGCAGGTGAGCTATTGTTTAATTTTGCTGATTTGGCTGGGCGTGGTGGCACACACCTGTAATCCCAGTACTTGGGAGGCTGAAACAGGAGGATCACAGGTTCAAGGACAGCCTCAGCAACTTAGTGAGACCCTGCTTCAAACTAAAAAAATAAAAAATAGGGCTGGAAAGCCGGGCGTGGTGGTGCACGCTTGTAATTCCAGTACTTGGGAGGCTGAGACAGGAGGATGGCAGGTTCGAGGACAGCCTCAGCAAGTAGTGAGACTCTCATCAACCTAGCGAGACCTTGTTTCAAAATAAAAATAAAATAGGACTGGGGCTGTAGCTCAGAGGTAGAATGTCCCTGGGTTCAATCCCCAGTAGCACACACACACAAAAAATAAAATAAAATAGGGCTGGAGGTATAGCTCAGAGGTAGAATGCCACTTGGATTCAATCCCTAGTACTACAAAAAAAAATTTTTTTTTTTTGCTGATTTGGAAAATGTTTATAAACTTCCTAGGAGATCAAAAGTCTCTTGGCAGCTGGCCTTGGTGGCACATGCCTGTAATCCCAGTACTTGGGAGGCTGAAGCAGAAGGATGGCAGGTATGAGGTCAGCCTCTGCAATTCAGTGAGATCCTCAGTAACTTATCTAGACCCTGCTTCAAAATAAAAAATAAAATAGGGCTGGGGTGTAGCTCAGAGGAAGAATGATCCTGGATTCAATCCCAGTACAACAGTAGTAGTAGTAGTAGTAGTAGTAGTAGTAGTAGTAGTAATTGATTTCTGGGATGCTTAATAAACTCTCTTTATCTGTGTCGTTTCATTTTGGCCTCTATCTCTGCCTTTCTGTCTGTCCTCCACTTCCATGTCTCTGTCTCTCTGTCAGAGGAAGACAGAGGCATTGGTCAGAGAAAGAGATGGGAGAAGAGAGACAGCGACAAGGAAAAGAGACAGAGATGGAGCCAGAGAGACAGACAGACAGACACACACACACACACACACACACGCACACTTGGACACTCAGCCTTATTGAGGAGTTAGGTATTGGATAGGCAGTGAGGGAACCGGACTCCCAGGAGATAAAGGTTAAGAAAAACAAAATCCAGACCCCCCAAGAAGGGAGGCGGTTCCGCGTTGTTCATCAGACCTGAACACGAACAATTAAACGCAGAGGAGTGGAGCCAAGATGTCAAGAACCAAAGCTGTATGTGCACCAGCCATAGACGTGTGGACTGCTGCCATAGAACCAGGGAACAAACATAACAGTGTCATGACTTCAGAGGATTAACAGCCATAGGTGACAAATTAAGTCAAGAAAAACAATATGAAAAATAGGGACTTTCTTCATTAATGTCCACATAAAGGGGCTTTAAACATATGTAAATCCCTATGCTCAGCACCGATATCGGCTCCCCTCTCGGGACCCCTCCGCAGCGTGGGAGCTTTGACCCCGCTTCTCTTTGGAGGATCGAGTGGACTTGGGGAAAGGTGTTGTGCAATTGACCGCGCGTGGCCGGGCTACACTCGGGCAGCGCCAGAGGCCCCGCTGGACTCCAGAGTCTGCCAAGGCCCCTAAGGGTGATCTGTCTCTCCACTTGCTTGCTCTTTTAGAATAAACTTCCTACTTTCACTTTCCTGGTGTTTGCAGATTTCATCCTTTGACTCCGTAAGACAAGAAACCCGGTATCATTATCATGGTCACCTGCAAGCTTGGCCGTGTCTGTTTGTGTGGCTCTGTGGTCTACCCACTCCCCAGTGATCTCACCCCGCCCCACCGTCTAAACACCACTCTGGGCCAGCCGATGACGCCCGCTACCTCTCCAGCCCTGACCTCCAACCACCCCAGGCGCCCCGCCCAGTCCCCTCCCGGGTCTGCAGGACCCGGCCCCAGGGTCCCTCTTCTCTCTCTGCCCCTCTTCTCTCATTGCCACTTTCCCCATCTGTCAGTACACTGGCTTCACCTGCAAAAGAAAGCCCCCATCCACTCCTTTCTCCTCTCCTTGGACCACAGCATCTCCCCAGTGGGCTACTGCCAACACACACACACACACACACACACACACACACACACACACACCCGTGATCCTTCTCCATGCAGAATGTGTTTGAAAAGTAAACTAGCCCGGCATGGTGGCACACGCTGGTAATTCCAGTACTTGGGAGGCTGAGCCAGGAGGATGACAGGTTCAAGGACAGCCTTAGCAAGTAGTGAGACTCTCATCGGCTTATTTTTTGTTTTGAAACAGGGTCTCATGCCAGGTGTGGTGGCGCACGCTTGTAATCCCAGTACTTGGGAGACTGAGACGGGAGTATCCAGGTTCGTGGCTAGCCTCAGCTCTCTCTCTCTCTCCCTCTCTCCTTGTCTCTCTCTCTCTCTCTCTCTCTCTCTCTCTCTCTGTCTCTCCTTAGTGAGGCCCTCCGCAACTTCGTGAGACCCGGTTTCAAAATAAAGTATAAAAAATAGGGCCGGGGGTGTAGCGCGGAGGTAGAACGCCCCTGCGTTCAATCCCCGGTACCGCAAAAAAAAAAAAAAAAAAAAAAAAATTAAAAAAGGACTGTGTGGCCATTTTCCATTTGGAAATTGACTGTTCCAGACCCTTTCTCTGGAGCAGACCCCTTTATCACTTAAATTGTACCTCCACTTCCCTAAATAAACCTCTTATATTCCCCTAAAAGGGGGGTGGGGTGGGTATAGCTTGGAGGTAGAATGCCCCTAGGTTCAATCCCCAGTACTGTAAAAAATAAAAAATAAAGCCAGGCACTAGGGATTATAGCTATCTTCAGGTCTCAGGCAGAAGATACCAGGTTCAAGGCCAGCCTATTTAGCAAGACCCTGTTTCAAAATAAAATAGGGCTGAGGGTGTAGCAGTAGAATGCCCCTGGGTTCTATCCCCAGTCCCCCCAACACACACACACACACTCACATTTATTGCATTTAAAATACAACCCAAAGTCCTTAGCGCTGGCATTTAAAGGCCCGCACCATCTGCCCACTTCCCTGCCCGCCCTCCTCCTAGTCTGGCCCACCGCCTCCCAGAGCCTCATTTCCCACGGGACACACCAAGTTCTCTCACCCACCTGCCTGGACCAGCTCCTCATCATCATCGTCATCCCTCTCTCAGATTAAATGCTGCCTCCTGGGAGACTCCCCAACCACTACTTTATTTGACAGTCCTCACAGGTGTTCTTTATTGCCTGTGTCCCCCGCTAGGACATGAGCTCCAAGAGCGAAACGACTTTGATTGTCCACCTATGCCCCCAGCCTGGTGCTTGGAGCATGACAGTCGTGCCATTGTTCTTTTCTGACATCTGCTCTGCTCACTGGGCGCCTCACTGTCCCTGGCACCCTGCAGAGGCACTTGCTCCCTCCCCCCCCCCCCCCCGCATTAGCTATTTGAATCCCAGCTGGGAGTGAGAGGAATGTTTACCCAGATTCTAAGGGTGGGGAAACTGAGGTTCACAGGGGTGTCCTCACCTGGCCAAGGTCCAAAGGAAGTACTTTTTTGTTGGTGGTGGTGATACTAGGGATTGAACCCAGGGGCATGCTACCTCTAAGCCACACTCCCAGTCCTATTTATTTTTCATTTTGAAACAGGATCTCACTAAGCTGCTGAGGGTCTCACTAAATTGCTGAGGCTGGCCTTGAACCCGAGATCCTCCCGTCTCAGCCTCCCAAGTACTGGGATTACAGGTGTGTGCCACCAGTCTGGCTTCCAAAGGAAGTACTTGAGGCAGGCTGGCTTTGAACCCTGGGGACGTTAGCTGAGGAAGAGCAGGAAGGAAAGGAGAGATGGAGGTAAGAAGTAGGAAGGGAGGATGGGAAGAAAGAAAGAGATCAATTCAATGAAACAATAAGAGAAGGAACACGAGAAAGAACAAGAGAGAATGAGAGAAAGAACAGAGGGAAACAAGAGAGAGAAAGCAGAAAAAGAAAGAGGGAAGCCTGGTGTGGTGGCACATGCCTGTAATCCTAGTACTTGGGAGGCTGAGACAGGAGGATCCCAGGTTTGAGGCCAGCCTCAGCAATTTAGTGAGACCCTGTTTCAAAATACAAAATAAAAGCCGGGCGTGGTGGTGCACACTTGTAATCCTAGTACTTGGGAGGCTGAGACAGGAGGATCGCAGGTTTACGGTCAGTCTCAGCTACTTAGTGAAGCCCTCTGCAACTTAGTGAGACCCTGTTTCAAAATAAAAAATAAAATAGGGCTGGGGGTGTAGCTCAGAGGTAGAATGCCTCTGGGTTCAATTCCCAGTACCAAATAATAATAATAATAATAATAATAATAATAATAAAGCCGGGTGTGGTGGCGCACACTTGTAATCCCAGTACTTTGGGAGGCGGAGACCGGAGAAGCCAGGTTCGCGGCCAGCCTCAACTCTCTCTCTCTCTCTCTCTCTCTCTCTCTCTTTCTCTCTGCCTGTCTCTCTCTCTCTCTACCTAGTGAGGCCCTCCGCAACTTTGTGAGACACGGTTTCAAAATAAAGTATTAAAAAAATAGGGCCGAGGGTGTAGCGCAGAGGTAGAACACCCCCGGGTTCAATCCCTGGTACTGCAAAAAATAATAATAATAATAATACAAAATAAATAAAAAGGGCTGGGTGTAGCTCGAAGGCACAATCCCCAGTACCAATTAATTAATTAATTAATTAACTTTTAAATTAATTATTTATAAGGAAGAGGGAATGGAGGTGGAGTCAGCAAGGGTGTGCTCCCTGGGTCCCAGCTTCCACCCCTCTGGGCCCCTGGCTGCTGCGGGCATGGAGGCCGCCTGAGAGATTTGAGCAGGAAGTTGGCAACACCTGCCCCCTGGAATGTGCTCCCCGAGGGGCAGGCCAGCCCAGACTGAGGATGCTTATAAGCCCGTGGGGTCCGCCGTAGGAGGCAGCTGGCAGGAGTACAGCTCAGCGGCAGCATCCAGAAGTCCGGAGGCGGCCAGGTAAGCAGCCCATTTGTCCCCACCTGCAAGCCTGGCAGTCTTGGCCATCTCTCTCCTGCAGCTCCATGTCACTGCAGTTCACAGCCTCAGGACCTTCTGTCCCCGCATCTCCTGTCCCTCTAGTTACAAGTGCCTCTCCATTCTCTCTGAATCTCTGTCTCTGACTTTCTGACTTCCAGCCTGTCTCTGATCCAGTCTCTCAAATGCCCCGTCTCTGGGACTCTGAGTCTTCCTGGGTCTTCCATCTGTCCCTGGGGGTCCATGCCTCCACCTCCTCCTCTCACTCTTCACAGATGGTTAGGCATTTTCTCTAACCTCTCCTCCCCTCTTCTCTCCAAATTCTCCAAAGTCACCTCTCTGACTTTCTAAATTGTTCTCTTTAGAATCTGGGTCCCCGACAGGGTAGGGGGTGGTGGGTGGTAAATGTTCCTGCCTGCCCAGTGACATCCCAGGAGACCACAGGGAAGGAGAGGAAGAGGGATGGGAAGACATGCACTGAAGGTCCCCAGAGTCACCTGAGTCCCCGTCCTCATTCCCAGGTGCAGACATGATGGTCACGGCCGGAAGCCCCTGGGGCTGGTTCCTGGGGTGCCTCCTCCTTGGGGTCACAGGTATCTGCGTGCACCTGGCTGCCTGGGGGCAGTGTTTGCTACTGTACAGGCATGACTCAGGGTGCTCCTGTTTGTGACTGTAACTCTGCTTGTGTTGATGGCATCACCCCATCCTGTGGTTGCATACGTGTAATCCCTTACGTCTGGGTGATTTTGTGTGCGGCAGTGTGACGGCGTGTGTGGTTATGTCTGAAGGAGGTGGTGTATTACTGGGTGAACTGCTCTGAATATCCGGGGGAGTGACAACGTGGTGAGGATGTAGGGACAGGGGAAGCCAAGGGTGCAGCTGCTGAGGATCTGTGCCTGCCCCCTGGGCCTCCAATCCTCGGATCCCTGGGAACCCACGTCATGGGACTGTATGATGCTGTTTGGGGGGGGGGGGGACAGAGATAAGACGTGACTCAGGAGCCACAGACCTAGACCACGCTCCCCCAGTTGCTGGCTGTGTGTGTCCCGCTTCGCCTCCGCCCGCCTGGGTGAGGGGTCCGCTTGCTCTGGGAGACCCTGGCATGATGCTGGTATGTGGGTCCTGGAAATGGGTCTGCAACTCAAAGCTGAAACCCTCCGGACAAATCATCTTATCTCTTATGAGCTGATCCCAGTTCCCTAAGCTTTAACTAATCCCAAAGCACCTGACCCCACCTCTAAGACCCCTGACTCTACCAGTGAAGCCCTGTCCACACCCTTGCACAGTGATTGCCCAAACCCGCCCTTCAGCCCAGACTCCCCGCTGACCACGCCCCCGAACAGTGATCCCGCCCTCTACCACTGACTCCTCCCACAGGACCATGAATCTGCCCCCAAAGCCATGACCACGCCCCTACACTCAGATCCTGCCCCCCAGGAGCCCTGGTTCTGACTCCTAAGCCTGTCCCCAGCCATGGCCCCGCCCCTGAAGCCCTGACCATGCCCCTCCACTGAGACTCTGCCCCCAGGGGCCGCCAGCCCGCCTCCTAGGCCTGTTCCCAGCCATAGCACCGCCCCCAAAACCCTAACCACGCCCCTGCACTAAGACACCCCCCCTCGCCCCAGGAGCCCTGGGCCCGCCTCCTAGGCCTGACTCCCAAAAGCCCATCCCTGAAGCCCTGACCCCAACCCCTGTGGCCCTGGCCACGCCCCTGTACTGAGACCACGCCCCCAGGATCCTTCAGACGCCTGGGACCTGTCCCTAGCCATGCCACCGCCCCAGAAGTCCGACCACGCCCCTTTACTGAGGCCCCGCCCAGGAGCTCTGGGCCCGCCTCCTACACCTGACCCCAATGGTCGCTTCCCTGAAGCCCTGACCCCACCCCCTGAGGCCCTGACCACGCCCCTGCAGCGAGGCCCCTCCTCCAGGAGCTCCTGGGCCGGCTCCAAGCCCTGACTCCGCCCCCAGGATCCCTCGCCTCCGCCGCCGGGGGCGCCAGCCACATCACGTTCGGGGAGGACTGCAGCCCACACTCGCAGCCCTGGCAGGTGGCACTGTTCAAGGAAGACGAATTTTTCTGCTCTGGAGTCCTGGTGCATCCCCAGTGGGTGCTGTCGGCCGCACACTGTTTTCAGGAGTGAGTGCCGGGCGGGGATGGGACCCGGATGTGGCCTCAGCTGAGGGGAGGAGCCTAATATCGGCTCAGCGAAGGGGCGGGATTGCTCTATGGTCACCGATGTGACCATGGCTCTACAGGGGCAACTGAGCCTGGGCCTAGGGAGTCCCGAGGGAGGGTCAGAGCAGGTGCGTGCTGTTGCTTCGGCAACTCAGAGAGTCTGGGGTTGGAAACCCCTCTCAGTGACTGGGTCGCTAGAGAACCGAGGCAAGTTCAGGCCCCTGGGTTGCTGTTCATGAGGCTCTTAGGTCACGCTTCAGTAGCCCTTAGCTTGGCGCTTAGCAGGGACTATGGGATAGGCTAGGGAGCGGGTCTGGGGTCAGGCGGACAGCGAGAATGCGGATGGTGCTTAAGTGACCCACAACTCACCTGCCCTCCTCGTCTTCAGCTCGTACACGGTGGGGCTGGGCCTGCACAGTCTGGAGGCCAACCAAGAACCAGGCAGCCGGATGGTGCCGGCCCAGCTCTCCATCCAGCACCCAGAGTACAACAAGCCCTTTTTCGCCAATGACCTCATGCTCATCAAGTTGAACGAGTCAGTGCCGGAATCTGACACCATTCGAAACATCAGCGTGGTCTCCCAGTGCCCGACGCCTGGGGATTCCTGCCTCCTCTCTGGCTGGGGTCTGCAGGAGAATGGTGAGCGGGAGGGCGTGCATGTCTGCCCTCTCTGGGGGGTTCTCCATGCAACCAGAGGGGCTGACCCGGAACTCTGTCCCAGGCCAGATGCCCAGACTGCTCCAGTGTGTGAACATCTCAGTGGTATCTGAAGAGGTCTGCAATGAGTTCTATGCCTCCCTGTACCACCACAGCATGTTCTGCGCAGGCGGAGGACAGGACCAGAAGGACTCCTGCAATGTGAGAGATGGGGGGGACTCAAGACTCAGGGGGTGATGGAGAAGGGGTGACAGAGTGAGAAACAGAGACAGGGAGACACGGGGAGACAGTGACACAAGGAGAGAGAGAGAGAGACTGGAAAACACAGAGACAAGTAGACACCAGTGAGAAAAACAGAGGCAGAGCGGCAAGCGACAGAGCACACTTGTAATCCCAGTACTTGGGAGGCTGAGACCGGAGGATCTGGGTTCGTGGCCAGCCTCAGCTACTTAGTGAGGCCCTCTGCAACTTAGTGAGACCCAGTTTCAAAATAAAGAATAAAAAATAGGGCTGGAGGTGTAGCTCAGAGGTAGAATGCCCCTGGGTTCAATCCCAGTACCGCAAGAAAAAAAAGAATAAAGAAAAACAAGAAGAAAGGAAAACAGAGGCGAGAAAAAGAAACAGACAGGGAGACAGAAAAACACACAGAAATAGAATCAGTAAGAAATAGACTCAAGGAGATGAGACACAATGAGAAGTAGATACAGAAGATACAGAGACATGAGCCATAGGGAGAGATGAAGGAGAGACCAACCACCGGCAATCCCAAGGGAGCAAGCAGCCTGCTTTGAGGAGGGTCCATTTCTAGCATGGAACCTCCAAGAGACCCCTGGTTGTTGGTTTTGTTTTGTTTTGTTTTGTTTTGTTTTGTTTTGTTTTTGTCTCCCAGTCTCATTCCTTCTTCTCTGATCCCACATCTACCCCACCTTTCAATGTTTTGGATTCTGACCCTCTCCCCTTCCCCCCTCTCTCTCCACAACAGGGTGACTCTGGGGGACCCCTGGTCTGCAACAGGTCCCTCCAGGGCCTCGTGTCCTTGGGACGAGCCCAGTGTGGCCAGCCTGGCATGCCAAGTGTCTATACCAACCTCTGCAAATTCACCAACTGGATAAAGAAAACCATCCAGGCCAGTTAGCCGTGGGGACTGAGACCCATGACACTCACATCCCTCCCTCAGGAGTCCAGACCATTAGCCACCTCCTCCTCAGACCTGGGGTCCAGGCCCCGCCCTCCTCCTCAGACCCAGGGGTAAAGTCCCCAGCCCTCCTCCTTAGACCTAGAAGTCCAGGCCCCAGCCCTCCTCCTCAGACCCAGGAGTCCAGACCATTAGGCACCTCCTCCTCAGACCAAGGGGTCCAGGCCCCAGCCTCCTCCTTAGAACCAGGAGTCCAAGCCCCAGCCCTCCGCCCTCAGACCCGGGAGTCCAGGCCCAGCCTCCTCCCTTAGACCCAGGAGTCCAGGCCCAGCCCTCCTCCCTTAGACCCAGGAGTCCAGGCCCAGCCCTCCTCCCTTAGACCCAGGAGTCCAGGCCCAGCCCTCCTCCTTAGACCCAGGAGTCCAGGCCCAGCCCTCCTCCCTTAGACCCAGGAGTCCAGGCCCCAGCCCTCCTCCTCAGACCCAGGAGTCCAGGCCCAGCCCTCCCCGCTCAGACCCAGGGGTTGGATCCCACCTGGAGACTTTTCCTGTGCACAGTGCCCCCTGGTGGTCCTGTGTGGACACAGCCTGACCAATGTTAAAGTTGGTTTTTCACCCTTTGATCTACTCCCCTTAGATTCAGAAGTAAAGTGTACGCGCAGCGCAGGTTCTGTTCAAAGTGTCCTCTTTGCTTCCCTTTCCATTCAAGGGTTCTAGCAAATAGATTTCCTCCTTGGGTCTCATTTTCACATCTGAGAAAGGGGAGCTTTGACCATCGCCCCTGGAAGGTTAAGAAACCAGTTCCATGGGCGTTGTCCAGTTTCTGAAAAGCTAAGTCAGAAAATCATGAATTTATAGGGTTTCTCTTTTAAGTTGAAAAACCATTTATTTCACTGGAAAGAAAAAAGTGATCCAACTCTATAGGTCTGTGTAGCCTTTGGGCCAGGAGCAGCGAGGCTCTTGCCACGGCCATTCCAAGTCCAACACCGCTGCAGGCTGGAGGTGGGGAGGAGAGAGCGCAGCCCGCCACAGTCTCTGCGTAAAGTGAGGACGCCGGGAGAGCAGAACATGAGTGGGAAGTATTGAACGACAGGAAGAGCAGGAAAATGGGCAGGAGGGAGGAAAGGGGGAGGTCTGAACTTAGCACGGGAAATTAAGGTCTACGGTTCCTAGGGGACAGAACACGCAGAGCCGAGCACGCCCCAGAAACGGGGTACCACGAAGGGTGTATTCTCATGCACAACCGCAGCTCGGGATTTCAGCCCACACACATCCCACCTCAAGCTTTAAAAGGCTGAGTGTCGTATCCCATCCACATACTGCTCCCGCCGTACAAGGAATACCACACGGCTGCTGAAGCTGGGGGCAGCTCACTCTCATGCCTGTAACCGTAGCCCTCTCCAACAGGGGGGACTGGGGCTGTAGCGCGGCGCAGGGGGCTCCAATCCCACCAGTAATATGAAGTGGCAGGTGCCATAACAGCAGCAGTTCCTGAGGTCAGCAACTGGTGTCCATCGTAGGGATCGAGGGAATTGGAGGTGAGGTGACTGGCCATGGCTATGTTCTGGACAGGGTCTGCTCTGAGTAATTATATACAGAGGCAGCTGCAGCTGCCAGGGCCTCATAACACCGAGCAGCACCGCAGCACGTGTAGTACCATCGAGCGCTCCGGACGCATTGTTGTAATACAATTCCCCATAGCTCATGGTGTTAGGTGTACGCACTGCTCCATACTGCTCATTATACTGCTTAGTCAAGTCTGCCACACAGCCCGAACAATCTATTGGACACTCTTTGGACCAGTGCTCCTCTTTCCCGCACCGAAAGCAGCCGCTATGGTCTCCCATCCCAGGTGCAGTTCTACCCGGCTGGGGGACAACTGCACATACATTCGTTTGCCTTGAAACCTTGTGTTATCAAGACCCTGAGGCCTCCACAGCATCCTCTGCCTGCTCCAGGTGTACAAAGGCGTCACCTCTCACGATGTCACATTCGATGACTGGACCATACTCTTCAAACTTGGCCCAAAGCTCCTTGTTGGTGCAGGTGGGACTGATGTCGCCCACGTGCAACTTTGTTGAGGTTTTGCTCTTATTCTTGCTGGCTTCCACATTAATATTCACCCCCTGATGCTCATAGCGGTGGCGGTTTCATACAGCATCCTCAGTTGCGGTTTTGTCTTCTATGTGCACAAGGCCATGGTTCCTAATGATGTCACACTCCAGCACCTTCCCATACTGCTCAGTGAGTGAGCAAATTGCTCGCTCTGCAGCCTCCCTGGGCAGGTTTCCAGTTGAAGGGCTCCACCATCTCGCCAGCCACCCGGAAATCAGCAGGACCTCTTCCTCGAGGCATGGATGCTTCTGACAAAATGCTAAAATGTGGGGTTTCTTGCTCAGTTTAACCATTCAGGGTCTTTTTTTTTTTTTTTGCACTTGGGATTGAATGCAGGGGCATTCTACCTCCAAGCTACAACCCCAGCCCTTTTTTATGTTTTGTTTTTGAAACAGGGTCTCGCAGGGTTGCTGAGAGTGTCTCGCTGCATTTCTGAGGCTGTCCTGGAACCTGTGTTATCAAGACCCTGAGGCCTTGTTATCAAGACCCTCAAGACCTTGAGGCCTGCCATCCTCCTGTCTCAGCCTCCCAAGTATTGGGAGTACAGGCATGCACACCCTGCCAGCTAAGTATTCAGTTTTAGTTACCTATGTTTGCTTCTGTCTTCTTAACTTCATTTTAAGAATGTATCATTTGTATCTGCCTCAAGACCCTGCTGCTGTAGCTGAAGGCCAGTGGGAAGAATTGTGGAAAAGACCACTATGAATGAGAGAGGGGACCCAGGGACAGAGATGGGGGACCCAAGGACAGAGGGGGACCCAAGAACATAGGGGTGACTCAGAGACAGAGGGAGGGGGATCCCAATATGGGGGGACCCAGGGTTAGAGAGGAAGACCCAGAGACAGAGGGGGAACCCAAGGACAGAGAAGGGGACCCAGGGAAAGAAAGAGGAACTCAGAGGCAGGGAGGGGGGACCAGGGACAGAGAGGAGACCCAGGACAGAGATAAGGGGACCCAGGAACAGAGATGGGGGACCCAGGGGCAGAGAGAGGGGGACCCAGAGATGGGGGGACCCAGGATCAGAGAGGGAGACCCAGAGACAGAGGGGGATCCAAGGACAGAGAGAGGGAACCCAGGGACAGAGAGAGGGGGCAACACAGGGACAGAGAGAGGGGGACCCAGGGACAGAGAAACTCAGAGGCAGAGAGGGGGGACCGAGGGACAGAGAGGGGGGACCCAGGGACAGAGAGAGGGCAACACAGGGACAGAGAGAGGGGGACCCAAGGACAGAGAAACTC
>PVJS01019422.1:5246-33831 GCA_004027185.1 Glis glis | reverse complement strand
GCGCATGCTTGTAATCACAGTACCTGGGAGGCTGAGACAGGAGGATCACAGGTTCGCGGCCAGCTTCAGCTACTTAGTGAGGCCCTCCGCAACTTAGTGAGACCTTGTTTCAAAATAAAGAATAAAAAAAATAGGGCTGGGGGTGTAGCTTGGAAGTAGAATGTCCCTGGGTTCAATCCCCAGTACTGCAAAAAAAAAAAAAAAAAGACTAAAGATAAAAGAATGCTGGTGAGGACATAGAGAAAGACACTCTTACACACAGTTGGTGGGGATGTAAATCAATGCAGCCATCATGGGAAACAATATGAAACCCTCAAAAGCTAAAAACAGAGCTACCATATAGACCAGTGACCCCACTCCTGGGCATCCACCCGAAGGGAAGAAAATCAGTGTCCCCAGGAGACACCTGCGCTCCACTGACACACTGTCCCCAATAGCTGAGATGTGGAATCAACCTGTGTGCCCAGCAGAGGACAAATGGATAAAGAAAACGTGGTATATATACCCAGTGGAGTATTACACAGTCATAAAAACAATGAAATCTTGACATTTGAAGCAACATGATTGAACCTGGAGGACATTTCTGTTAAGTGAAATAAGCCAGACACAGAAACACAAATACTGCATATCCTCACTCATATGTGGAATCTAATAATGTTTATTTCATAGAAGCAGAGAGTAGAATAAACAGAGTAGTTACTAAAATGGGAAGGGGAGCCGGGCGTGGTGGCAGACATCTGGAATCCTAGTACGCGGGAGGCTGAGATGGGGAGATCTCAGGTTCAAGGACAACCCCAGCAAGTAGTGAGACTCTCATCAAACTAGCGAGACCCTGTTTCAAACTAAAAATAAAAAATAGGGCTGGGGGTGTATGTAGCTCGGAGGTAGAATGCCCCTGGGTTCAATTCCCGGACACACACACACACACACACACACACATACACACACACACACACACACACACACACACACAGAATGGGAAGGGGTAGGGGAATGTGGGATAGAAAAGGGTTGGTTAATAGATTCAAAAATACAGTTAGAAAGATTAAGTGCTAGTGTTCACTTTGGGAGGCGGAGACCGGAGGATCCGGGTTCGGCCAGCCTCAGCGTGCATGCGCGCGCGCGCGATCGATCT
Organism: Glis glis; assembly: GCA_004027185.1. Classification (NCBI taxonomy): domain Eukaryota; kingdom Metazoa; phylum Chordata; class Mammalia; order Rodentia; family Gliridae; genus Glis; species Glis glis. Next base: position 32,696 of record PVJS01019422.1, on the reverse strand, counting down.
ATCTCTCTCTCTCCCTCTCTTCTCTCTCTCCTCTCTCTCTCTCTCTCTCCTTCTCTCTCTCTCTCTCTCTCTCTCTCTCTCTCTCTCTACCTAGTGAGGCCCTCTGCAACTCCGTGAGACCCGGTTTAAAAAATAAAGCATAAAAAAAAATAGGGCCGGGGGTGTAGCACGGAGGTAGAACGCCCCTGTGTTCAATCCCCGGTACTGCAAAAAAAAAAAAAAAAGAAAGATTAAGTGCTAGTGTTCTATAACTCAATATAGCGACTATAGTTAAAAATGATTTATTGTGCATTTCACAATAGCTAGAAGAAAGAATTTTTAATGTTTCTAACACAAAGTAATGATAAGTGTTTGAGGTGATGGCTATGCTGATTACTCTGAGTCTATCATTGTACTTTTTATATATGTGTCAAAATATCCCACTATACCCTGTGACGATGCCAATTAAAATTTTTAAAGCCCCTGAGCACTGGGAAAAAAAAGTGGATAGTTGTGACCCCAGAAGGCTGTCTGTTCTTAGGTGCCAGCTGAACACTGACTCTGGGACTGCGGTGTGCCTGACCTCTCTTCCCACAGTGGCAGGGGAGATGCGCTGTATCCGAAGCAGAGGCCGCAGCGCTGGGGCCATCGGGAGCTCTCGGCTTCTCCTGCCTCCGTGCACAGCGCATCGGTGGACGTCAGGGTGACTTGCTGGCGGCGGGCACGCTCGGAACAGTCTAAGGCTGGAGGCGAGTTCTCTGGGGACTCCGTTAACGAACTTGACTGCAGGGTCCCACACCCGCACAGGTCCCTTCCCAGGCTTGTGTCCCCTAGCAGTGTGTCCACACGGTGACACTGCTTGTAAAACAGGCAAGAATAATGTATTTTGCTACAGTCAGTTAAGACCCTTCCTTTCTACTCTGGCTCTCCGAGCCATGCTCTTGCTCTGTGTCGGGTATCCATGGACTGGCCAGGGGGACTTTTGAGATGAGGCAGATGGAAATCCTCTCCTGCCAAGAATATACTTCATAATACAGTTTATACAATTATGAATACATTTTATTTTTCTTTTTAAAGGGAATTGCACAAAATATAACTTTTAGAATTCCTATATTTGTTGTTGTTCTTGTTGTTTTGTTTTGAAACAGGTTCTTGCTAGATTGCTGAAAGTCTCACTAAGTTGCTGAGGCTGGTTTCAGATCTGCAATCCTCCTGTCTCAGCCTCCCAACTACTGTGATTACAGGTGTGCGTGCACCATGACTGGTTCAAGAATTCCTGTATTTGTATGGGATAAAACTATCACAGCATTGGAAATAGCAAAATGTATCTCTGTGTGAAATCCCATGTTATGTATCCCAATTACCAATGACAATTATCAAGTAACTATGCTAAAGGAATAGCAAAATTATCTACTTTGTCTATTAAAAAAATTTACAGAGCTGGGCATGGTGGCGCACGTTTGTAATCCCAGTACTTGGGAGGCTGAGACAGGAGGATCTGGGTTCGTGGCCAGCCTCAGCTACTTAGTGAGGCCCCCCACAACTTTGTGAGACCCGGTTTCAAAATAAAGGATAAAAAATAGGGCCGGGGGTCTAGCTCGGAGGTAGAATGCCCCTGGGTTCAATCCCCGGTACCACACAAAAAAAGTTTACAAAATTTCCACTGCATTGAAAGATAGAGTTTAAAGCCAAAGATACGGGGGGGGGGGGAATATTAAACATATCAGGGAGTTCATTAGTAAAAATATGATTTTTTTCTGGATTTGGAGCTATGTATAGTATTGTGTGTGTGTGTGTGTGTGTGTTTGTGTGTGTGGTACTGGGGATTGAACCCAGAGACATTCTACCTCTGAGCTACACCCCTAGCCCAATTTTTTATTCTTTATTTTGAAACAGGGCCTCACTAAGTAGCTGAGGCTGGCCGTGAACCCAAATCCTCCTGTCTCAGCCTCCCAAGTACTGGGATTACAAGCGTGCGCTACCACGCCTGGCTTTTGTATTTTTCTAATTGTGATTTGTTGTGACTTATTTTCTCATTCTACATAAAAATTTACTTTCCTATCCATGTTCGTATTTGTCATTTTCTATTGTTTTCCTAAAGAAGGCACTCAAATTATAGAGTGCCTGGTCCACGAAATCTTGGTTTATCTCCTGATTGTCCATATTAGCTTATGTAACTGAGAACCATCCTTGCGAGGACCATGGGAGACACTGATTTTTGCTTCTCTGGTAGACAGGTGGTTTGTTACAATCCTTAGGGGCTTCAGCCAGAGCTCTAATGCCACAAAAAACATGAACTACAGTGCCTGTCACATGCTCATTATATTATTACTGCCATACACAGTCATCTCCTTATCTAAATCCTTACTCAACTACAATAATTGCAAAATAGGTAATTTTAAGAATGCATAAAATTGGTTGTAACCATATATTATGTACAACAATTTTTAACTAAAACTCCACTTTAAAAGTAAAGACCGGAGGAGAACCAAAATGGCGGGATAGCGAGAGGCAGCGTGTCGCCGGCGCTCCATGAGTTGGAGCTCGGCCGGCGGGAAGACTGCATCTTGAAAAGAAAAGTAGGGCAGCCAAAACTCAACAAAACAATGAGAACCAAAGTGCAGCAGAATGCGAGGCAGTGGAAAGAGCGGAGGGCGGTAGGGAGCCCAAAGCATTTCACCTGGTAAGCAGAGAGCGGAGACAAAGGCGCCATCTTGGCTGAGCCACGTAGCTCCCGGAATGCTCCAGCAAAGAAACAGCTGATTCTTGTGAAACCAGCGATCATAGTCCACCATCGAAAGCAGTCGACTTCGGACCATGATGAAGCCTAAATCGAACCAGATCCACACCTACAATGGCGACCACTGCAAAGGGTGGGACGCGAGCCTCAGCCCCCGCAAAGAAAGCAACGCGGAGAGACATAGATGAGGCGACCAGGCACAGGAGCACCCCAACACCGAGAACACGAGCGGGTGAGACACAGCCGCCCTGGAGTAGCCTAGCACCGGCGCAGAACACCCCAGCACTGAGGACATGGACGGACATGGCATGGCCCCCCGGAACCGCCCAGCGACAAGAACACGGGTGAGTGAGATAAAGGGAGGCAGCGTGTCACCAGCACTCAGAAACTCGGAAATGAGCCAGTGGGAAAACTGCTTCTTAACAAGAAAAGTGGGGCAGACAAAACTCAACAAAACAAAGAACGCCGAAGAGCAGCGGATTGCGAGGCAGCGGACAGAGCAGGCGGCTACACAGAACTCCACGCATTTCACCTGGTAAGTGGAGAGCGGAGGCGAAGCCGCCATCTATGCGGGGCCACGCCTACACCATGACTCCCGGAGACCAACAGCAAAGAGACAGCAGATCCTTGTGAAACCGACCAACCCCGGAACATGATGAAGCCCAAGTCAATCCAGACCCGCACCTACAACGACGATGGTTTCAAGGGGTGGGCCGTGAGCCTCTGCTCCCACAACGAGTGCAACGAGGAGAGACAAAGAAGAGGTGGCCATACACAGAAGCAGCCCAACTCTGAGAACACGAGCCGGCAAGCCACGGCCCCCATGAGCAGCCCAACACCGTCCTGGAACACCCCAACTGAGGACATAGGTAGATGAGACATGGCCCCATCCCCAGGGGCCCAGAACTGAGAACACGGGCAGGTCAGCCCCCGGCCCCGCCCCCAGAGACCCCTACACTGGGGATGGGAGGCAGGTGAACCCTCAGCCCTGTCGCCAGAGAACCCCTCCTTCCGGTGCTAGGGACCCGGGGTGGGCGAGCCCTCAGCCCCGCCCCCAGAGTACCCTCTGGTGCTGGGGATGCGGGGTGGGCAAGCCCTTGGCCCCGCCCCCGGAGAACCCCTCCCCCAGTGCTGAGGACTCAGGGCAGGCAAGCCCTCGGCCCTTCCCCAGAGACCCCCGGGCGCTGGGGATGCTGGGCAGGAGAGCCCTCAGCCCCGCCCCCGGAGACCCCTGGCGCTGGGGACACAGGGTGGGAGAGCCCTGGGCCCTGCCCCCGGAGACACCACCCCTGGTGCTGGGGACACAGGGTGGGAGAGCCCTCGGCCCCTACCCTGGAGAACCCCTCTCCCCAGCGCTGGGGACATGGGGCGGGCGAGCCCTTGGCCCTGCCCCCAGAGAACCCCACCCCCCGGCACTGGGGACTTGGGGCAAGCAAGCCCCCAGCCCGCCCCGGAGTACCACAATGCTGAGGTCACGGGAGGATGAGCCAGGACCCTGCACAGGAGGGACCACAGACAAAGAGAGAAAACCTCAGAAGAGTGAAGAAGGTGAACTGGGGGAGACAGGAGGGAAGGAGAGGGAAACAAACTGGTGCACAGGATGGACTTACACAAAGATATCAAAGTCAACTACTATGTTGAAAACAGGAAGGAGGGAGGGGGCGGCAAAGGGGTGGGAATTGGGGAGGGATAATTGACCGATGAGTGCATGTATACGTCAACCACCCTGAAATCCTTCAAGATGTATGATTGCAATGCACTAATAAAATAAAATTTAAAAAAAGTAAAGACTGAATTGGAACTCTGCTCCTTCCATTTGCTTGGCACCACGGGGGCGCATTCGGATGGAGTGCAGGTGCCCTGCAAATGCGCTGGAATCAAGCAGTGTGATGGAGAAGAGACAGGCTGACCTAACCCTGAGCCCTGAGGTAGCCAGAACAGGGACAGGCCTTTAATTCACTAGCAGGGTTTTACTGACTTCTAGTGGTACACAGAGGTTGCTGCAGACAATAACCATCCCAGTTCAGGGACGACAGCGCTTCACCAGAAAAATTCAAAGAACAGAAAGGTGGAGTAGGTTGCTGACCACCAGGCTCTCCCCGTTCAACTTGAAACTTTAATTTACAGTTATTTCTCAGGTCGACTTCTTTCCTGACACACTTCGGCTCTCTCATCAAAGACAGGAGATGTGCGTGTGATGTCAGGAACATGGGCTTCAGGTGTTTAAAAGAAAAAAGAAGGAAGAAAGGGAGGGAGGGACGGAGGGGAGAAAGAAAGAGAAAACCACCTGTGGACCTTAGCTCCCGTAAAATGAAAGACCACAGGTGATTTGTTTAATCTCTCTGAGCCTCCGCATCCTCACAGGTTAATGAAACTCGTAGTGTTGATGACTGAATCAGATGATGCGTATAAAGTGCTGAGTGCGGTATATATTGGGTGTTAAATAGGTGTTTATGTTGCTGTCATTAAACACGATGATGCTGGGCATGGTGACACACACCTATACTCCTGGTACTTGGGAGGCTGAGAAAGGAGGATCACAGGTTCGCAGCCAGCCTCAGCAACTTAGTGAGACCCTGTTTCAAAATAAAAAATAAAATAGGGCTGGGGGTGTAGCTCAGAAGTAGAATGCTCCTAGGTTCAATCCCCAGTGCCACACACACACACACACACACACACACACACACAAACACAAACTGTGAAGATGTCATACTTACTAGGTGTGACATCTTGATACTCATTAGTCCGCACACATGCAGAGCATCTTTCAGCAGAGAGATAAAACAGAAGTTTCTTTAAATGAACAATTTCTTCAGATGAAACTGGGTTTGACAGTTTCTGACAATACACTTCTTGTCCAGGAAGCTTAGTTTCCCTTGTGTGAGCAAACTTCCGGAGGGGCCTGCGGGGGAGGGGCCGGAGCAGCCGCCCTCCCTTGGAGAAGCAGCTCTGGTGGTCTCCACTTATCTTCCCAGGAATGCCTGGGATCCTGCTCAGAAGCAAATACTCTTGAGACTGGGAGGAGACAACACCCATTACCCTGTGCTTTCAGGCTCCTGGCAATTTTTTTTTCCCCTGTACTGGGTATTGAACCCAGGGGCATTCTACCTCCAAGCTATACCCCCAGCCCTATTTTATTTTTATTTTGAAACAGGGTCTTGCTAGGTTGATGAGAGTCTCACTACTTGCTGAGGCTGGTCTCGAACCTGTGATCCTTCTGTCTCAGACTCCCAAGTACTGGGATTACAAGCGTGCTCCACCACGCCCGGCTTGGAGGCCCAGATTTAAATAAATAAATACACAAACAAAATGAGGAAAATAGTGTAACAAACAGGCTGATGACCTGATGAAAGTGATGTGGGCAAAAAAGTCATGGTAAAGGAACTCTAGGAGCTGGGCACGCACGCCTGTAATCCCAGTACTTGGGAGGCTGAGACTGGAGGGTCACAGGTTCGAGGCCAGCTTCAGCAGCTTAGGGAGACTCCCAGCAACCTAGTGAGAGTGTTTCAAAACAAAAAGGGCTGGGGAAGCAGCTTAGAGGTAGAATGCCCCTGGGTTCAATCCCCAGTACCAAAAAATAAATAAAATAAAATAAAGGGGGCCGGGCGTGGTGGCGCACGCTTGTAATCCCAGTACTTTGGGAGGCAGAGACCGGAGGATCCGGGTTCGAGGCCAGCCTCAGCTCGCTCTCTCTCTACTTAGTGAGGCCCTCTGCAACTTCGTGAGACCCGGTTTCAAAATAAAGTATAAAAAATAGGGCTGGGGGCATAGCGCAGAGGTAGAACGCCCCTGTGTTCAATCCCCTGTACCGCAAAAAAAAAAATAAATAAATAAACAAAAATAAAGGGAACTCTAGGGGATATTTCACGGCATTGAAAACACAAAAATAAAACATGAAAGAGCTGATCAAACTCAGAAAGGAGCATGGTGGTGGCGGTACAGCTCGGCGCTGGCCTAGCGTGCATGAGGCCCTGGGGTTGATCCTCGGTGCAATAAACAAATGAAAATAAGAATGTGATGATGTGCCACGGCTTAGGAAAGATGCTTGTTCCATGTCCTAAGTTACACAAGAGGAAGGCAAGCACTGTTCAAACCACGCCTGACCTTAACTTTTTAGAACAGCTTTAGATATACCAAAACATTGAGCATATTGAGGACTTAGAGTTCCCATATACTTCCCCCCCATGCAGCTTTTCATATTATTAACATCTTGCATCAGTGTGGTACGTTTGTTATAATTGATTGATGAACCAATATTAAAATACTGTCATTAGTGTCCATAGTTTGAATTGGGGTTCATTCTATTTTTTCTTTTCTTTTCTTTTTTTTTTTTTTGGTGGTACTAGGGATTGAACCCAGGGGTGTTCAACCTCCGAGCTAAACCCCCAGCCCTTTTTATTTTTTGTTTTGAGACAGAGTCTTACTAAGTTGCTGGGGCTGGCCTCCAACCTGCAATCCTGCTGTATCAGCCTCCCAAGTTGTGGGATCACAGGCGTGCACCACCACACCTGGCTCAGGGTTGACTCTATGTTGTACAGCTCTACGGGTTTGAACAGATGCATAATGTTATGTATCCACCATTACAGCATCATACAAAATCGTTCCACTGCCCTAAAATCTCTGTGCTCTAACTAGTCATCCCTTCTTCTCTCCATCCAAATTCTGGCAACCATTGATCTTTCTTATTGTTATGCCTTTTCCAGTATCTCATATATTTAGAATCATACAATATGTAGCCTTTTAGCCTGGTGTCCCTAATGTATAGTGTTCTTCCATTTTTATGGCCTGACAGCTCATTTCTTTTTATTTCTGAATAATACTCCATTATATAGATCTATCATGGATCAGTTTAGGCATCCACCTATTGTAGATCATCAGTTGCCGAGGCTAGCCCAAACCTGTGATCCTCCTGTTCAGCCTCCCAAGTACTGGGATTGCAGGTGTGTGCGCAGCTTTAATTGACTTTCAAGTATTGAACCAGCTTTGCATACCTAGAATGAATCCCACCTGGTCATGATGTATACAAATTTTTATACACTGCTTGTTTTGGTTTGCTAACATTTTGCTGAGGAGTTTCACGTGTACATTCATGATACTGGCCTGTAATTTTCCTTTCTTGTAATGTCTTTATCTAGTTTGGGGTAACACTGGCCTCATAGAATGACTTATGAAGTATTCCTTCTGCTTCCCTTTTCTGAAAGAGAGATTGTAGGTATAATTGGTGTAATTTCTTCCTTCTGTTTCATAGAATTCAACAGTAAACCCATCTGGTCCTGCTGCTGTTTTGAAAGGTTAGTAACTGGGCTGAAGATGTAGCTCAATGGCACAGTACCTACCTAGTATGCACAAGGCCTTGGGTTCAATCTCAAGCGCTGCAAAAAACAAAACAAAAATGCTGCACAAGTTATTGACTCAATTTCTTTAACAGACATTCAGATTATCTATTGCTCCTTGTATGTAGTGTGGCTTTCAAGAAATTGGACTAGCCAGGTGTGGTGGCATATGCCTGTAGTCTCAGTACTTGGGAGGCTGAGACAGGAGGATCTTGGGTTCAAAACCAGCCTCAACAACTTAGACGCTTAGCAATTTAGTGAGACCCTGTTTCAAAATAAAAAGGGCTAGGGGTATAGCTTGGAGGTAGAATACCCCTGGATTCAATTCCCAGCAACAATAAATAAATAAATAAATAAATAAATAAATAAATAAATAAATAAATGGAAGGAATTGGACCATTTAATCTAAATTGTTAAATTTGCAGGGAGAGTTGTTCATAGTATTTGTGTGTGTAGTACTAGGGATCAAGCCCATGAGTGTAGCTCATATACCACTGAGCTACATCCCCAGCCTTGAGACAGGGTCTTGCTAAATTGCCTAGATTGACCTCGAACTTGCAATCCTCCTGCCTCAACTTCCCAAATTGCTGGACTTATGGGCATGCACCTCCACTCCCAGCTTTTTTTTTTTTTTTGTACTGGGGATGGAACCCAGAGGCATTCTACCTCCAAGTTATACCCCCAACCTGATTTTTTATTTCTTATTTGGAAACAGGGTCTCACTAAGTTGCTGAGGCTGGCTTCAAACCTGTGATCCTCCTATCTCAGCCTCCCAAGTACTGGGATTACAAACGTGCGCCACCATGCCAGGCTTCCAGCATCTTAATAGTGATTTTTACTTTTAATGTTCATGGGATTTATAATGATGGCACCTTTTTCATTTGTGTGTGTGTGTGTGTGTGTGTGTGTGTGTGTGTGTGTGTGTGTTACTGCGGATTGAACCCAGGGGTATTCTACCTTTGAGCTACAGCCCCAGCCCTGTTTTATTTATTTTAAAACAGGATCTTGCTAAGTTGCGGTGGCTGACCACGAATCTGCGATCCTCCTGACTCAGCCTCCTAAGTAGTGGGATTACAAGTGTGCCATCTCGCTTAGCTCACCTTTTTCATTTCTGTTACCAGTAATGTGTGCCTTCTTCTTTTCTTAGTTAACCTGGCTAGAGGCTTATCACTTTTGTCTTTTCAAAGAATTAGCCTCTGACTCCTTTTTCTATTGATTTCCTGTTCTCAATTTCATTATTTCTGCTCTAATTTTTATTTTTCTTTTGATTGCTTTGGCCTTAATTAGTTCTTCTTTTCCAAGAGTGGAAGCTTAATGGTTTTTTTTTTTTGTTTGTTTGTTTTTGCGGTACCGGGGATTGAACCCAGGGACGTTCTACCTCCGTGCTACACCCCCGGCCCTATTTTTATACTTTATTTTGAAACCGGGTCTCATGAAGTTGCAGAGGGCCTCACTAAGGAGAGAGAGAGAGAGAGAAAGAGACAGGGAGAGAGAGAGAGAGAGAGAGAGAGCGAGCCGAGGCTGGCCACAAACCCGGATCCTCCGGTCTCTGCCTCCCAAAGTACTGGGATTACAAGTGTGCGCCACCACGCCCAGCAGCTTAATGGTTTTTTTTAAAATCTTTTCTAATGTATACGGTCAATGCTATAAATTTCCCTCCAAGAGACTATTCTTACTACATCCTAAAATTTTTCCTACAATATTGTGTGTGTGTATGTGTGTGTGTGTGTGTGTGTGTGTGTGTGTGTGTCTGTGTGTGGTACTGGGAATTGAATCAGAGGTATTCTACCTCCAAACTATGCACCCAAGATCTTTTTTTCCTCTTAGAAATAGGGTCTTGATAGGTTGCTGAGTCTTGCTACATTGCTGAGGCTGGCCTGGAACCTGTGATCCTCCTGCTTCAGCCTCCCAGGTACTGGGATCGCAAGAGTGCGCCACTTGAGATTTCTTCAACCCATCTGTTATTTAGAGGTGTGTTTAGTCTCCAAGTACTTTGGGTTTTCCCATCTGTCTTTCTATTGTTGATTTCTAGTTTAATTCTATCGCAGAGTGAAATGAAAATAGTGTGATTTCTATTCTTTTAAAAGTCACTAAAGAATGTCTTACAGCCCAGAATGTGGTTTCTCCTGGTGACTCCACGTGAGCTGGAGGGTCGTGTATTCTGCTGGTGGTGGACGACTCACTCCACAGACATCAGATCCACGTGGCTGATGGTGCTTTCAGCTCACCTGCACCAGGTCCTCCCCTGGGCCTTTAACTTTCCAATTTGTCCACACTTCATCTCAAGCAACTCACACATCGCGGTTTAGGTTTAGGTTTTCTTGCCCAGGTACTGGCTCCACAGCAGTTTCTCCCCCTGGGTGTCTTCACTGGCTGTGGTGCCGTGTCCATCTATGATCTAGTTTCTGGAACAGCTGTCTGCCCCATGACCGCAGTCAACAGGTAAAGGCTAACTGGTTGTTCCCCTTCAACAAGGGCTGGCCTCATCTATCAACGCATTTCCCAAGCTGTATGTCAGTGCTCCACTCAATGTATCAATCCATGTTTTGTGGAGAGGAGAGAATTAAGGCAATACTCTTAAATATACAAAAAATAAAAATTATTTGTACTGTTTTGAAAAACCTGCCTATCACAAAGTTGCCCTGTGAATGCAAGGACCTAGTATGAAGGGGTACCTACAGTATAGATGCGTGCGCATCGTGAGAGGCGGCTTTGGCTACAGGCTCCCCGATATCTCACCCACCGTGACTGAGGGTCTCCATTATAGATCTGGTCTTATATTTTCATATTATGCCTATCCTTTTTTGTCCTCAATAAGATAAAAATGAGCTTATCAACTAAACTGATACAGAAACTATCAGTCATATGATCATTCTTCAGAAATTTATGAGACATTATTTTGGTGCTCCATTTTAATCCATGTACTCATTATATCTTATAAACTCCCATCCATACTCCGCAATGTCCCATTTAAAAGTTAAGTTTGGAGCCAGGTGTGGTGGTGCACACCTCCACGTATCCCAGTACTTGGGAGGCTGAGACAAGAGGATTGCAGGTTGGAGACCAGCAATTCAGTGAGACTCCCAGCAACCTAGCGAGACCCTGTTTCAAACAAAATAACAATAATGAGCCGGATGTGCTGATGCACGCTTCTAATCCCAGTACTTGGGAGGCTGAGACAGGAGGATCACAGGTTCACAACCAGCCTCAGCAACTTAGCAACGCCCTCCGCAACTTAGTGAGACTTTGCTTAAAAAAAAAATGGGGCTAAGGGTGTAGCTTGGAGGTAGAACGGCCCTGGATTTAATCCCCAGTACACTCCCCCCACACACAAATAATAATAATGATAATAATAATAATAATCAAAAGGGCCGGAGTTACAGCTCTGAGGTAGAATGCCCCTGGGTTCAATCCCTAGTACCAAAAAAAAGTTAATCTTGGAAAATGCTGCCCTATGTGACTATCAACTAATTTTAACCTCTGTGAAGGATGAATAATTGTCAATGATAAAAATATAAAGCAGGTTTTCTAAAGTGTTTTTATTTTAAAAACCGATACAGTTTCAATTTAATAAGAAATATTACCATGAAATATCTAATTATACAGCAAACAGAAAAACAAAAAATACAGTTAATTACAGGTTATCCAATGTGAATTCATAATTGTAAAGTTGGAATACATATGCTTTTTTCAAATAAATGATTTTGCTTAGATGGTTTTTCTCTTAAACATCTGAGATACACATCTTTTGAACTAGAACTAGACAACCTCCCAACAACTTCACAAATAAGTGCTTCTATTAACTTGAAAATGAAAATAACCTCCAAATCATTCAATGACTTATATGGTCATAAACACTAAAAAAGCCAAATAAATCATTGCTCTAAAATATCTACCTTTTGAAAATGAAATCTACATCTGAGCTGTGAATAAGCTTTTTCTTAATATAGAAAGGTCGAGCCTTCCTGAAGCTATTTACTTTTTTTCATGGTTATCCTATTCAGACTGTTCTCACATACATCTGAATCCTGAAGGAGTGTGAGGTGTGAGTATGAGAAGCTTCTTTGGCGGTAGACAGAGGCACCTGCAGTGTGAGCAGCCGCACCGGCCTTCTCCTCGTGCGTGCTTGCTGCGTATACTGAGTGGGAGACCAATGTCCTTGCTTTTCAAAGACATGGGAATTTCCTTTCCGACAACAGATTTTTTGACGTATTGAGATTTGTTGTCAAATGCCTTAGAAATAAAAATTCACCTATATTACTATAAAGAATGTTTTTCAAAGATCAGAGAAAAGCATTGTATGATACTACATCACGTTTTATTAATGGTGAACATCTGCATTAATTTTTAAAAGCTTAGCTCTTTCTAAGAATTTAACAGAAGCTAATAACCAATAATCATTTGCCAAACAGAAACCATATCCACAAATAAAGATTTTAAATTTAATCCAACCACTAAAAGCTAGAAAACTGGAAAAATACAGAGCAAAATACTACTGAGTCAATTAAGCTGTTTTCTATCATTGAATATACTGCATTTAGAATAACACAAGCACACTAAACAGAAAAACAAATTTCTGGATTTAGTCTGTAAGATTAGCATTACGAATGACATGCAATTCCTGATTTCTCTTCAAAAAAAAAATTCACTGGAATCACTTGACTACAGAAAGGGTTTTGTGTTCAGTTCTGTTTTCGTTTGAGGGAAGACAATCTGTTCCCCAAGCTGATCCTCCTTTTGTACTACATAGTAAACTGTGTAAGCTCTCTCCTCTTCTCAGAAGCTCCTGATGATGACCTTGCAAAATGACAACACAGAACCGCTTTTCTGGTAACAGTGTCATGGCCACAATCAATCAGTCTTTTCAAAAAAACAAACATCAAGTGCAAGTCTAGACAACGTCCTTTAAAGAATTATGCAAACTCAGCATACGTGCAGTATCGCTACTACGTGAGCTAAGCAATATGACTTGTAACCGTGTCTATAACCACACATTATAGACACTAAAGACCACTTTCTATACAGCTTAATAGTGTTGCCAAGTTAATAATTCTTTCAAGGCACTGAAGAATTATGTAGACGGGGTTTCCAAAATATAATTAACAATTGCTTAAACTGTTAAAAAGCCCTGAGTCAGAACTTTCAATAGCTTCCTGAAATTATATATCTCAAACAAAATGGCACATGTATTTATTTTATAAAAAATTACAAGACCATTTTGCTTTTGGGAGGAAAGAAGTTATGTTTATGAAACAAAACCAAGAGGACTACACACACAAAAAAATTACTCAGCAATGTTATCTTAGACATTTTGTACAAGTCGTTGTAACTTGTTGCGGATCCGGGCACCACATCAATGTGATGAGCTGCTCCTCCTGCACCTGCTGCTTCCATTCTCAACAAAGGGAAAGTTCAATGTCAACCTCAGGTTCCCGTTTCCTCTTCACTGACAAATAAGAGTAAAGGCTGGGAAAAGTAATGCTCTGACAGAAAAGGAGGTAGAAAACTTACAATTTCAATGCATCAGCTCTACTATCTAGTTCATTTTTATACCATAGCTTCACCCACTAAACACTTATCAACACATTGAAGCTCAATTTAAAATTTTTTCCCTTCACTGTAGTAAAGCAATATACACGAGACAACATTAAACAGTTTCCTCAAATTTAATGTTTCAAAGTACAAACTGAAGTTAATACTGCTGTAGTGTTATATGTGTGCGCATGTGCGCGCGTGTGTTAAAGTTCCAAGGATACATACGATTATCAAGTAATAACCGTAAGCATTCCTATCATAATATTCAAGCAAGTGAGATTAGGTCACTGTTTTGAGAGAAAAACATATTCTGAAACTTTGATGAGTAGACCTAATGACAGTTGACATTTTCAACAAGGCACACATAATTTGTCAAAATTTATTGCCTTCTCAATTTACTACAAATTCAAAGCTAACCTAATTCTGATATTTAAAATGTGTCTCTCCCCTTTGGCTCAAATTGAAATAAACCTTTCCAATTAATAGACATTTAAAACCTATGCAACTATTATTATTAACAATTGGGGCACAGAGGGAGAAATGCTGTCCCTATCCCCAAGTTTCAGGAACTTGATATTTACCATTACTTTAGATCTTGAAAACACTAACTACTAAATAATTCAGATATTTGACTTATAGAGGGTCAAAATTCTATTCCAGTGGAGGAAGGAGGAGAAAGGGAGTTGTTTAATTGGTTCAGCCTTTCGGTTTCATGAAGATGAAGTTCTAGAGATCTGCTTCACAACAATGTGAATGTATGTAACACTACTGAACTGTACACTTAGAAATAGTTAAGATGGCAAATCTTATGTTTTTTATCACAATAAAAAATGCAAAAAAATCTACTCCAAAATTCAATTTTATACAAATTATTACTACAAAACACTTTAGACACTCTGAGAGGGTAAGTGCTTTTTCCTTTTGGATTAAAAAAAAAAAGGCAAGCTGCTGTATTAAATCTATAATTTACAAAACAACTGTCGGCTAAATTATACTAAAAACTGTTTAAAAGACCTGTTTTATTAATCAATTAAATATATTCTCTCCACTAATGCTCTGATGAAATCCACATGATCTTTTTTCCTCTACAGTCAAAACACTGGCTTTTCTGTTTCCTACTTATTACAGCCCAATGTCCTGACCCAACCCTACACCATCCCTAATTGGCTTAGTTCATAAGTTTAATTCCTTGTCCAAAAAGGGTCCAGAACTCAGAATAAACAAAGAACAGCAATCAGGCACCCCATAACTAGGCAGGATGTTTCTAGTGTGTAAAAATGACCCAGCAAGCTTTGAAATTTGAACAAATCTTAAGCAACATGTATTTCGATATGCTAATATGCTCTTACAGGCTAAAGTCATCAAAAATATAAATTTAAGAAAGTTATTTCCAACATTATCAACTAATTCTATGCCTCAGTAGCTAAGTGGTTAATTTGTAATGTTTAAAACTATAAATATCTTAAGCATAATTTGGCCAGCTAAACAGTTGTCTAATATAATATTCCTTCACTAATACAAAATTATCATCTCTTGAAAGCCTTGCTCCCAACACAATTAAGTATGGATATAGAATAGGTAAGAATATTAACTTATGTGAACAAATACTATTAGCATAGCACCATCTGGTAAGCTGTGTGTGTCTGGAGTAACAAAGCCAACAACCTTAGGAGAGAGAATAAAGGAGACAATGTGGTGGGGTGAGGGGGGAGAGGGAATCCGATAGGCGAGTAGCGCCTGGACCCCTTTTGTCTACGGGTGACGACTTCAAATACACAACTACACATAATGAATTCTGAGTGTGCTAAGAGGCTGACCTTTTTTTCAATATTGTGTATCTAGCCCCTGAAACCCAATAAATAAATTTTTGAATGAATGCATATAATTAAAATAAACAATTCTAGGAAAAGCTCTTTTGAGGCACAGGATAAAAAAGGTTAGATAATGAGAAGGAAACACCTAATTGGCAATGTACTGCTCAGAGACATATAAGAAGAGGTAGCAGTTTCACAGAGTTGGAGGAAAGTCACTTAAATGATTAATTTCTTAATCTTATTTTCTCTCACAAACCCAAAATAAATTCAAAATAATTTTAAGTGCTTGAAAACATGAATAAACATTTTCTATTCATAAAACAAATTTTAAAGTGAGAGAAAGAAGATCCACAAGCACTTAGCACTGAAGTTATAGTGACTTCACGACTTCTACAATCGAAGTTGGTAAGTTATAGTAATTTTTCATATGAAGGAAATAATTGAACTAGTCTGGAAGATGACACTGTCTTTTAGGGATGTAAGTTTTAGCACTGCAGCTTAGAAGACAAATGAAAAGGATTTAAATGACATTCAGCAGCAGCCTCCACCGTTTTCAGACTGGCCAAATCACGCAGTCAGCCGGGTAATCCCTACTTATCGCTGGGCTGGTGGGAAGGGGATGGGTGGCCCACGGCATGGAAGGAAAGAAAACCCTGACTTCTGCTTTCTCAAATCTGCGAGAAGGTAGTCCGTCTCTTTATGTGAACACCATCAGTCAGATGTTCTACTTTTTTATAACTTTACAATATACTTCAAAAATAGCCTCAATGGCCCCTTACTAGATAACTGGATAGAGTCAACATAAAGTTTCAAATTTGAACTTTACGAAAACTTGCTGTTCAGAATGATAACAGTTTCTCAGCTAAACACAAATATGAAATTGTTAACACTACAAAAGCAGCCAGCAAAGTTCACCATTGCTTTCCCAGGACAGCAAAGGCAGCAGCAACTGAATGAACAGCTAGAACCACAGTGCTGAGGACCAGACACTCTGTACTTTCACATTTAGTTGTTATAGCAGAAAAACTGAAAGAGAAGCTAGCCAGATTTAAGGGGAAAGAACTAACAAAAATATCACCATACTTAGAAGTAAGCTTATACACAGTACAGAGTAGACACTACTGTAAACAGCTGATTTATTTTACAATCTAGCAGCAAGGAACCCCAAAACGTTTATGTGTATATTTACCCTAGATGCAGAAGATTATTCATTCAAAGGAGAGAAAATGATTAGATTCTCTAGAGACAAGTATCTCCCTCCCCCAACCCCCTGACCAAAAAAAAAAAAAAAATAGACTCTACAGGTCATCATACATATTTCTATAAATGTCCTGGTACTCTTTCTAAATAAGTATCTATTCTTAGGTTATTTACTCTATCTTGGATATTGTTGGCAGTTTAAATAACAACTTCATCTGTAGGTATAAAGAGAGACTGTTTTCTTTATTATCTGAGAGAGAATGGAAGTAAGGCCTCTGATGAAGGTAGAATCAGTAACACTGTCAGAATAGATACAGACAGGAAAAGCTGCCGCCTTTCCCAAGCTGAAGAGAGCCTCAGAGGCAAACTGAAGCACACTTCTCACAGATTTTTTGTTTTAAAGTTGGCTGAACCAAACAGTCTATAAATTAATATAAGAAATGCAACTGTTAATGGTCATTGAACAGGTACTCTTTTATTACCCCCCTTCAGTTCTCCACTATGATTGCTTGAAACTGGTAATCTGATACAAGTTAAACAATTTTCCTTTTAAATCAAGAAAATAAGGCAAATGCAAAGTCATTATTGTCTTAGTCTATGCTTTCGTTTACTCTAAGAATTCAGAAACAAACATTTGGATAACTTCTTGTCATCTTAACAGCAGAACCTCCCTTCACTATTCCCTGAAGCATGTGGAATCTGTACTATGATTTTGTCATTTAACACGCGCCACGATAGTTTGACTTCCGCTTTTCATTTGACGCATGACTCTTCAGAGGACCTGTGTCACTCCACTGTGTAAAACCACAATAAACTCAGGAATAACTGGTTGATCACATGGAAGTATGTCTTTTGAAATCTAACAAATGTATAAATTATAAGAGAAAATGCAATGAAAACAAAAATAAAAGGAGATGCTTAAAGGATTTTCCCCTTAGAATCTAAAAGCAAATGACCTATGAAATGCCAAGGATTTGATGTTCATATTTAAAAAACAAACAAAAATATCATGATTTCAAAACTGTAGAGTTTTTTGTTCTGGTACATTTACAGTTTAATTACATTCTAGTAAAAAAGAAAAACTATGATGTTAGAAATTAATTCATTACAACTTCCAACTAGCTTAAAAGCTTACTAAGCTCTCATGACCACGTACTTTAGCTAACAGAACATCCCGTGTTTCTTAGTCAGTACAAAAGAATCCTTCGTTCTATAGCCTTGCGACAAATAGGACATTCACTCATGCGGTCTCCGCAGAGCTGGCACGTTCCATGGCCACAGAGGAAAATCATGTTCTTCAGACGGTCCAGACACACAGGGCACATTGTCTGTAAAGTGAGACAACACGTAATAAATAAATGCTGGGACATTTTATATTTTAAAAGTGTAATATGTGACAACTCCATTGTATCATTAATTTTCTTTTTTGTTTCAAATAATCTTTTATTGCTTTTTAAAAATATTTTTAAGCTGGGCATGGTGGTGCACACTTGTAATCCCAGTACTTGGGAGGCTGAGACAGGAGGATCACAGGTTTGAGGCCAGCCTCAGCTACTTAGCAAGGCCTTCAACAATTTAGTGAGACCCTGTTTCAAAATAAAGAATAAAAAATAGGGCTGGGTTGTAGTTCAGAGGTACAATGCCCCCTGGGTTCAATCCCTAGTACTGCAATATATATATATATTTTTTTTTTAATTTAAATACTTAAAATGTTATCCCTATAAAATGTAAATATTGGTTGTTCTAAGAATCAAGATAGTATAAAAGGTACTATATAAAACAAAAGATGCAAACACCAAAACATACTAGGAAAAGGATGAAAATAGTCCCACTCAGTCTGATTCACATTCCCCAATTCTAGGCACTCCACTAACCCGTGCGTCAAGAGCACCACGCATCAGGAGGATATCGTGTAGGGTGGGAAGCAGTGTAGAGACGTAACAAAGAACACCTGTCAGGCACTATTCTAAATAAGTACAATCCTAGTCCTATTACCACTCCCACTTTAAAAACGAGGAATCTGAAGCCTGGGGTTCAAAACCTTCCCAAGATAAGCAGCAATGCCAGAATGTGAACCTAGGTTGCATGGTCCCGGAGATTTTTGGAAATGGGCCACACTGCCTTGGC
The DNA here is from genome assembly GCA_004027185.1 of Glis glis. NCBI lineage: Eukaryota > Metazoa > Chordata > Mammalia > Rodentia > Gliridae > Glis > Glis glis. The sequence goes on along the minus strand of PVJS01019422.1, from coordinate 13,968 downwards.
CAATTGTTTAACTTAAGGGACTTAGGGCAATTAGCCTTAGTTACATATCAATAAATGCAAATTTCATACTAAAAAATTTAGATGTGAAGTTTACTTCTGTGAAAACATTACCAACTTTGACAATACCAGAGATCACTATAAAAAAGGAATTAGAGTCTAAATTGTTAACCATACCCCTCCAAGGCAAAATGTTACATTTACTTATTTTGAAGTGGTTTTTTGGGGGATTTTTTTGTATTTTTTTAATGGTACTGGGGATTGAACCCAGGGCATTCTACCTCTGAGTTACACCCCCAGTACTATTTTTTTTTTTAAACAGGGTCTCACTAAGTTGCTGAGGCTGGCTGAGAACCTGCAATCCTCCTGTCTCAGCCTCCCAAGTACTGAGACTACAGGCATGTACCACCACGGCCGGCTCTAGAAGTTTTGAGAAGTTATAGAAAATCACATCTTTTTGGATTTTAAAAAGCCAAGCTATCTTTTTAGTGTCATTATGATAGTTTAATTTCCACTAAATTTTCAAGAGTTCTACATAGTTACTGTTATTTCCAAAAGCAAACATATTTGTATAGTTTATGCTATTACTTTAATATTAATATAGTCTTAATAGCAAGTCAAATTAATCTGTGCTAAAGAGACAAGGGGTAACAGAAAGATGGGAGATTTAAGTGGAGAGTTATTCCTTAAATAACCCTGAAGGAGGGAGTCCCTGCAAGAAATCCTATTATTCCTCAGAAAATGCGTTTGGTTACAACTGTTTAAATATTTTGATGATAAAATGTGATGATGAGGATTTTTAAGAAGAATAAACTTCTTTGGGATGCTAAACTTTAAATATAAGTAGAACTGAGGGCTGGGGCTACAGCTCAGTGGTAGCGTGTTTGCCTAGCACACACAAGTCCCTGGGTTCCATCCCCAGGGCTGAAAAATAAAAAAAGTAGAGCTGAATAATTCTTTTAGGATCCATAATATGCTTTTAATACTCTCTCTTCCAATGGTATAAATCTTTCCACTTTTATTGAGTGCTTATTATGGGGATAGATATGTGCTAAATAAGTATTTAACATATATTATCTCCTCTAATTCTAATAAAATGTATTTAGTTGGGGATGTAGCTCTGTGGTCTACTGCTTGCCTAGAATGCTCAAGTCCCTGGGTTAAAAAAAAAATTCCCAAACCAAAACAAGTATGTTAATGAAGACCCAAAATTTAAATTCACATAAAAAATGCTTTTTGCAGAAGACATATTCAAAAAGATCAATTCTGTCTTTCTGTAAGTGTCTCATGGGAAAGAACTCGAGATGCCAGGAGCTTCAAAATTTTAGACACTTTATTTTGTATTATAATGAGCCTAATATGTTCCTACCTCTTAAGTGCCTTTAAATCCGTATCTTTACTTACTCACTATGTAACAAGTACTGCAAAGTGCTAGATTTCAAAAGAAAAACTGACCCAATCATAAAGCTTTCACCTTTTCAGATGGGTGTTTACACATGTTCAATTCTCGGGACCATGGTGGTCATTAGTTATCCTGAGTCACCGTCCACTGGCCATGTTACTTTCTTATACATTCAGAAAGCAAGCCCAAGAGGGAGGACCCTAACAGCCGCAGGATGACAGGGACGAGCAGCCCAGCCACAGAGACAGCGTTCCTGCTGCTCCTGTCTTCCACGAGAGTCAGCGGCTGGGTCGAAAGGCAAACCACAGCATGGCTGAAAGAGACGTGCCTTCCTACTTACCACACACCTACGAGTTTCAGCCAGTTTTTTCTTTCTCTTACTGCTTTGATGAAATATTGGGTAGATATAAGAAAGTACTTTGTTGATACGTTAAGATGTAAGGAACAACATAACCAACACCCAGTTTAAGGTATGGAAGCCACCCTCACTTGAGGAGCCTCCAAAACTCTTCCCAATCCCTTCATCCTCCTCTCACTAATATCCGCCATGTGGAATCTACACTGATCTTTTCCTTGCTTTTCTAGGTAAATACAGACAGACACATTTTTCCTTTTTTCCATGTTTATTGGTCATTTATGTGTTTTCTATTTTGGAAAAAAACTGACTAAATTTCCTAGTCAGATATCACCCATTGCAAATATTCAAACAGTACAAGTGATACACAACTATAAACTGTGGTTACTGGAGAAAACACTACTAGTTTTACAGAAAAAAGTATCAAGTGGCATTCTGAGAATGTTATTTAACATGAGACAAGCATTACCTGCTCCTTAATGTCCTGTAACTGTTGCTGCAGCTTTTGCACATCTGCATTGACATTGGTATTGTCCTTGTCCTTTTGTAACACTGGAATATTCCCACTTGCTATAAAATAGATAAAAATATATTTAGATAATTTTTTAGATAGATAAACCTTTTTTTAGTTATGGCATACTCTTTTTATTTCTAAAATTGTTACTACTTTATTTAAAAAACAAGATTATTAGAATCCTTTTTAAAAATTTTTCCCACTTAGACAACTGATACAGTACTGACATTTATGTTAACTCTTTCTTTTATGATCTTCAAAAAGAAATTAGTTTGCACATTAATTTCTAATTATCTTTAACACAGCCAGACAGCAATCCACACATAGAATTTCAGCTTTTCCAAGTCTCTTCTTGCTTCCTTTGGCAAGCTCATAAATACATGTTATGCTTATGTTCTCTGTTCCTATACCACAGGAACTCAAGAAAGTGGCTACCACAGAAGTTTGGCAGTACAAAAGTCTCTCAGATGATTTTTATGAAGACACACAAAAACCTAGCCTCCTTTTTTTTTTTTTTTTTTTTCTGGTACAGGAGATTAAACCCAGGGGCATTCTACCATTGAGCTATACTCCCAGTGTTCTTTTTGTTTGTTATTTATTTATTTACTTATTTTTTTGTGGTGCTGAGGCTAGAACCCAGAGGTAGAATGCAGACCGTTTTTGTCTGGAAACACGGTCTTGCTAGGTTGGTGAGAATCTCACTACTTGCTGAGGCTGTCCTCAAACCTGCGATCCTCCTGCCTCCCAAGTACTGGGATTACAGGTGTGCGCCACCACGCCCAGCCTATGTTTTATTTTGAAACAGGGTCTTGCTAAATTACTACACACCAGCCTCCAACCTGCAATCCTCCTGCCTCAGCCTCCCGAATGCTGGTAGTACAGGTGTGTGCCACTGTGCCCAGCTCCTAGCCTCCTTTCTTTATGCCCAAACTTCCTTGTTACTGATCTGAGGAACTCAAGAAAGGCCATGATCAGAAGTCTGCAAAAATTAAGGGAAATCTTTTATTTCTACTCTATAATCTTGATCTTTTATTCCAGATAAATTTTCCCTGAGATTTTTATTCTGTTCTATTTGTGAAAAAGACAAAAGCCTTGGGCAGAAGTGAGTATAATAGCTGGGTGCAGTGGCACACACTAGTAATCCCAGTACTTGGGAGGCTGAGACAGGAGGATCGCAGGTCCGAGGTCGGTGTGCAGTAACTTAGCGAGAGTCTGTTTCAAAATAAAAAATAAAATAGGGCTGGAGGTATAGCTCGCAGGTACAATGTCCCTGGGTACAATACCTAGTACCACCAAACCAACAAATGTTTTTTAAACAGTTGTGTTACTGAAAAGGTTAAAGGTAGGGACCAGTGGCAGAGTGCTTGCCTAGCAGGCACAAGGCCCTGGATTCTAACCCAAGCACCACAAAAAATAAAGAAGACACACTAAATTTAATCTTTAAAAATGGCAATTTTTGGAGTGGAGGGGCAGTACTGGGGATCAAACCCAGTATTCTACCACTGACTACATCTCCAGTCCTGAGAACAAATATTCTATAAGCAAGAACACAATATTATTTACAGTACAAATGGAGGATCCTCAAAATACTAATGTTTACAGTTCTATAATCACACCATAAACTGGAAAGATGTAATTTGAGGTTTCTTATAACAAATGCACTAGAAAACCACAGTCTGTGGATCCAACTCACATGTCTTATATTTTACAAGGCAACTGTGTACTGTAAATGAGGAAAGCTAGTCATGCAAGTCCCAGCAGAAAGAACACGCTGAGGAGATTCACTCACAGATGTCATCGGCGGCATCTTCTGAACTTTTCCCTCCGCAGCACATAATGAAAGGCACTCTCCGCTCGACCACTGCGCGGCACTGCACGCACTTCTTCATGAGGCTCGCACAGTCTGAAAGCAGTAGCAACACACTCCTCACAACGAGAACACGAATACAAGTGTCGCCTGGCGCTGCTAGTCTCTACTACTTACATTTTACAAGGAAACAGACATTAAACAAGTTATACTAATACACAATTCTCCCTCACTTAAATGTTATCAACCTAAGAATGAGTATTCTGATGGCAGCCTCTAGAAAACAGAGCTCATTAGGACAATGGTGACATTTTCTAATATAGTTAAATAAATAGTGAAAAATGTCAATAAGCAACACAATAGATCTTGAGGCTTGAGAACAATGAAGAGAGATACCCTTGACAAGTTTCAACTAATACTAGAATCACAAGGTTGCCTACATGATAATTTCCTAAAAATGCTTTCTTATCTCTACAATTTTTAATAAATGTTCTTTTCCCTTCCTTCTATCAAATTAAAGCAACATAGCAAGCAAATTTTCTAAAAATGCTTTCTTATCTCTACAATTTTAAATAAATGTTCTTTTCCCTTCCTTCTATCAAATTAAAGCAACATAGCAAGCAAAATGCCTATTGACTACTTTTTAAAAGTAGCCATGCAGGTAAATATCAAAAACTTTTCATAATAAGACTATCTCCTAGTACTTAAATTGAAATAGCTATGAGCTATATTTCAACAGTGCTTTCTCATTCCAAAAAGAAATAACCCACCACAACTGTAAGCTGTGGATTTTTAATACTGCTACACATCCAAACTAGTTAACTAATTATAAACTAAAACACAGCAAGTCAACATATTCATCATCATTAGCATTTAATATGAAAGTATACTACATATCTGAGCCTATTCATTTAAAAAACAGAAAATAATGAGAATCATGGCAGGCTATCCAGGATAACCTGTGACAAAACACTAATCTTTAACAAAGCACAAAACCACTCATGTTGGCAGAGTGGGACACCTTCTCCTGACAGCGACACTGTTGGAGAGTCACTACTGGGGCCAATGCCAAAGCATGAACATCAACAGGCCTAATCTTGGTTATACCGATAGACTAGGTAAGAGCTAATGCTAGTAGAAATCTCATTTGGGATTGGTCTTCAATTTGAGGGCAGATTTTTTTTCTTAAATTTTAAGAATTTAATTGGTTCAACATATAATATGTAACCACAATTATCTAAATTCCTATTACTGTTAAGTTGTTATTATAGTTTCTACAAAATCTTTCTTTAGCCCCTCCAAAAGGGATATAATCTCTCTTTCCTTTGACCTGTTCAAGGCTCCAATACTCTGCTTTCCATTACTGTGATGTGAGCACTAAATTCTTTAGTGCATACTCTTAGGGAAAGGGTTACTTTCCACCTCAACTGCATCTTCCCTAGCAAATAAGTATTTAAGAATGTATTTACAGCTGGGCGTGATGGCGCACGCTTGTAATCCCTGTACTTGGGAAGCTGAGACAGGAGGATTGCAGGTTCGAGGACAACCTCAGCAAGTAGTGAGACTCTCACCAACCTAGCGAGACCCTGTTTAAAAAAAAAAAATAGGGCTGGGGGTGTAGCTCGGAGGTAGAATGCCTCTGAGTTCAATCCCCATTACCGATAAAACAAAAAAAGACCATGTAAAAACTGTGGGAGTTCAAAATGGGGACAATCCTACATTAAGGCTCAAGAAACTGTGTTATCAACTAATAAATAATTATAATCACCCTTCGAGTCTCATGTAGGCATCGCTCTGGTCTTTGGTAGGGGTCAACAAATAATGACCTGAAAACCAACTATGACCTGTTGCCTGTTTTAGTAAATAAAAATTTTATTGGAACATAGTTATGCCATTTACATATTTTCCATGGTTGCTTTTGCACAACAATGGCAGAGTTGAACAGCTGAAGAGAGCTGAGTGATTACTACAGACCCATGTGGTCTCCAAAGCCAAAATATTTACTATTAGACCCTTTACATAAAAGTCTGCCAAGTGCTGGTATATGAAAACTTAAGTAGCCTGAATCCTTTTTACACAAGACAGAATTCTCTTTCTATGTTCCCTTTTGACAGTTGATAGTGATTACACTAGACTGTGGTAAATAAAAACATTTACTTGAGGCAGAATGTTATGGTAGAAAATGCTGACCCTTTCTTTACTCGACCAGTGACCTATCAGAATGTTTAAAACAACCAAGTTTAAGGAAAAATCTCTGCCAATGAGATTAAACTATCGTACAATTTGTATATTATTCTAGTCAGAGAGCATATAAAAAAATCAACACCCGTTGATTGAACTATAATATGAAATACCATGCTGACCTTGGGTCCATTTAAGTAAGGTATAAATGTTAAATATTAAAAATCTTTCATTGATAAAAAGAAGCAAAGGGAAGAAGAGAATATTAAATAATCTAAGAACCTAAAAAGGATACAAAAAAGCAAGGGCTTCAAGAGAATATGTTTAAAGAAATTTCAAAACATCTCTCAAACTTCAATATTGTCTTCACAAAGAAAAGAGTTCTGTAAGTTCTCTTGATATAATGGTTAACGGAAGGCTAGAAATCACAGCCCCAAATGGCAGCGATGAGTTCTCTAAGACTGGAGAAAGTATACAGGAGAGGCAATACTAAGGTGAAGACGAATAAAGAGGTACTGATTTTATATGTGAAAGGGATAGATTAAAAGTTTCTGTTTCAATATTAGTTTTTGGAAACAAGTTTCAATTATACATGAAAAGAGATCATTTTGTGATAATATTAAATAAAAATTCAAGCTGGTAGAACACAACATATTCTGTCTTCTCTTCAGAAACATGAAGGGAAATAAGTGACATTTTGATAGAGAGAAAGAAATGGAAGGTACTAGAGGCCTGTCAACTCTTTTGTTTGTGGGTTATACAAAACACAAAACAAACAAAATAAAAAACCTCCAAAGCTAGACTTTTTGCTTTACTTTCTATCTTTATAATAGTAACTGAGGAAGTTTTGTATAGGCTACTTACTCTCACAAGCACACATGTGTCCACAAGGCTGAAAAAGAACAGCTGCTTTCTTGTCAGAGCATACCACACATTCTTCAATCTACAGCAAAGAGGCGAAAGTACAGTGAACAACTACAGATACAGTCAATAACTCGAACAGCTCCTTTCTTTTCTTTTTCTTTCTTTCTTTCTTTTTTTTTTTTGGTGGCACTGGGGATTGAACCTGGTACATTTTATCGCCAAGCTACACCCCCAGCCCTTTTTTTATTCTTTATTTTGAAACATGGTCTTGCTAGGTTGCTGAGAGTCTAGCTACATTTCTGACACTGTCCTGGAACCTGTTATCCTCTGTAATCCCAAGTACTAGGATTACAGCCTTGTGCCACCACACCCAGCAAACAGCTCCTTTCATATCCAAATGCATTTCCTCTATAAGGAAACCCTCCAGGTACAGAGAAATACAACACACACTTCCCCTCTGTCCGTACTCTCCTGGTTGCTCGTTAATTAATTAATTATGTATTTATTCATTCATTTATTTTTGTGGTACTGGGATTATACCCAGGGGCATTCTACCTCCAAGCTACACCCCCAGCCCTTTTTATTTTTTATTTGCAAACAGGGTCTTGCTAAGTTGCTGAGAGCCTCACTAAGTTACTGAGGCTGGCTTCGAACCTGTGATCCTCCTGACTCAGCCTCCCAAGTACTGGGATTACAGGAGTGCACCACCACGCCCGCTGGGCTGGTTGCTCATTTTCACACCTTTACATACCCTGGCTCTATTTCTGCATTAGTCTCCCTCCCTGTCCTAAAGAAAAATAGAAAAATTCCATTTCCTCTGAGGACAGGGAGACAGAGCTGGACTTCAATTTTTTTAAAGGAACTAATAGGACAATGAATAAATAAAGAAGTATAAAAACAAATGACTGAGAGAAGACAGATTTCTAACATTAATAAAGATCTAGCTAGACAGGTAAGCTGCAAGTCTTCCCCAAACCACTCACAATTTCCCTCAGAGTCATCTCCACTAAGTCTGAGTTTGCTGTGTAACTATTGATGACCTTGGCTGTGGCTTCCTTTTTACTCATACCCCACCCCACTGCCCTTGGCTTTATGTTTGTCTCTACCCACTCCTTTCCCTTCTGACACAGTCACATTTAGCCATCTCTTGTCATTTAATACTACTGTCTAAAAATAATGACCACCACTCACCTATCATATCACGTAAACAACCAAATAGTGCATATTCTCTCTCTCTGGATTTCCCCAACTTACCCCTCAGTATATACACAGAATTTACATAGCTGGAGTAACAACAGAATACAGTAAAACAGCCTGGCATGGTGGTGCATGCCTGTAATCCCAGTACTTGGGAGGCTGAGAAAGGAGGATCATAGGTTCAAGACCAGTCTCAGAAACTTAGCGAGACTCTCAGCAACCTAGAAGACTCTGTTTGAGGCGGAGACCAGAGGAAATGGGTTCGCGGCCAGCCTCAGCTACTTAGTGAGGCCCTCCACAACTTCGTGAGACCCGGTTTCAATAAAGGATAAAAAATAGGGCCGGGGGTGTAGCGCGGAGGTAGAACACCCCTGGGTTCAATCCCCGGTACCGCAAAAAAAAAAA
>PVJS01019421.1:17417-33831 GCA_004027185.1 Glis glis | reverse complement strand
AGAGAGAGAGAGAGAGAAACAGGGGGAGAGAGAGAGAGAGAGAGAGAGAGAGAGAGAGACAGGGAGAGAGTGTGCGTGCGTGCGCGAGCTGAGGCTGGCCGCGAACCCGGATCCTCCGATCTCCGCCTCCCAAAGTACTGGGATTACAAGCGTGCGCCACCATGCCCGGCTCACATTTCATATTTATGTCTATCACATTTTTCAGTCAACTTTTGTGATGGGTATAAGATCTGTGCCCACAATCTTTCTTGTTTTGTTCTTTTGTACATGGATATTAATTTGCTCTGGCAAAACACTCTCCTTCATTGTATCGCATGTTTACTTCCACTTAAATCCCACAGTCCCAATCAAAATCTTAGCACCTTATTTTGTATATATTAACACACCGACTCTAGATTTCTAAACTCATTGGCTTACCACCCCCTTTTCAAACAAAACAAAACAAAAAAACAAAAAGAAATTTACTGTCTTCCTGTGAGCTTTCACCACTCCCTTGTTTTTATTCAATTCTCCCAATTACACCTAAGGGTAGTACCACCCCCTAGATCATTCCAGTGTCCCCCCAGGGGTGGTATTACCAACTTTTGGAATCTATGTGCAAAGATTATATAGAGAGCAAATGACTCAGAGTAACTAACTTACTACTGAATGGGAAGAAAAAATTAGAAGACCAGCATTACTCACCATCTGTTTTTGTTGGTGTTTTTCCTGTATTTCTTCACATTTTTTCGCTTACTTCTTTTGAGGTGGACCTGTACTGCAGGGAAATGGCTTTAATAATACTCCTTCCAAATTGCCACTAATAATGGTCTACTGCATAGATCAGGTTCACTCAATTATGTGGACTTATTGAGTGATTATTATGTGTGAGCCATTCAGTTAAAAAGTGAAAGTAAGCCCTGATTTTAAACTTTTCCTGGAGTTTTATAACTGCATAGGCCTAAGAACATTTTAAATTGTATTTATAAGTACATTAGGAAATCCTCTAAGGATTCTCAGTATTCAATAGAGGATAGTACAAGAGGGGTTGTATGATCTTCAACACTAGGTGAGTGCCAGAATAAGAAAAAAAATTTATAATAAATTATACTGGTGGGAAGCTGGTCTAGAGTTATTATTTATGAAAATGAAAAGCAAGAATACAATGAGAAGGACACACTGATATAAGAAATTATTAGAAATCATTAAGCCTAATTATGGGAAGAAGAGAAAAGGAAATGAAATAAATCACAATGTTGTGAGTTCAAGGAGAAACACAATGAAAACCAGGAAAAACACAGTGACCCCATATTTCTATCATGGTTAATTTCCTTAACACATAATCCACCTGAAGACAGAGTTTAGATTTTCTTTGTTCTGTGTCAAATGTGAGTCAAAATTGTAGTAGATTTAGAGAAAGAAGGGAACAATTTCTTTATACATATTTGAGAGTGTAGAACTGATTTCTCAGAAACAATGCCTTCCCAGGGAAGCCCCAGTGCCAAGAAGAGAAAAGACTTAGTGGTGTGAGGGCAGCTGGATCTATTTATCAAGCTTGAAGTTCTTCTTGTGTGGTGGCTTTGCCAGAGCTTTCAGTTATGTGGTTAGCTAATAATAAGAAAACAGAATATATTCAAAAAGCCAAAAAACATTCAATTCTAGAGCCAGCAAATGTTATAGTTGTGCCAAAAGATATAGATTTTTTTGACATCATACATTATAAAAGTATGATATCATTTAAAATAAATATCATGGACAAAGGGGGAATGACTATTAACATACCTTGCTGACATATACAAGAAATAATTTCTATTAAAGGCAACTTATGCTTAAAAATAAATCGCATTGTTTTTAATCAGTAAAAATAAGTCACAGAAAATAAAAACCAGTTTCTGTCTACATATAAATTTCCCATTATGATCATGAAACACATTTTTCACTAGCAGTTTGTTTTTGTGCTTTCAAAGAGCTGTGGGATAATTTTTGTGAGTTATTTCCAATAAGGGTGAATGTGTCTGGGGGTAGAGATGTGATGAGCAGTCATCCTAGAGCACAAAAGAAGCAAGAGAGACAAGTGGCAGGTTTAGCAGCTCTGGTTTTTATTTTAATCAATAAATATGATTTTAGCCAAGCATGGTGATGCACACTTGTAATCCCAGTACTTGGGAGGCTGAGACCAGAGGGTTCCTGGCCAGCCTAAGCTACTTAGTGAGGCCCTCTGCAACTTAGTGAGACCCTGTTTCAAAATACAGAATAAAAAATAGGGCTGGGGTGTAGCTCAGAGGTAGAAGCCCCTGGGTTCAATCCCCAGTACCGCAAAAAAAAAAAAAAATGATTTTATGGGAGCCACAGTCCAATAAGTCAAGTGTTATGCAGAACTGATTTTTATCTTCCAGTGCTTCACATTTTGTGTGAGAGTCTCCTGGACTTTCGCTATTGGTACTTAGAATCTTTCCAGCCCATCTATCATCCCCTCAGCATTGAGGTCTGTAGCATGTCCAAGAAACATTGCCTCCAGCATTGCATATACAGTTTACATTGAACCAATTAGATTTATTTTCAGGAAATGTGGAAGGCTGACAAGACAACCTTTCTATGGCAGTAGCTGATGGTGGGAAGAGGGGGAATGTGATAGTCAAATTCCAAATTTTCCTGCAATAAACCTGAAATTTTTGGTAGACCCTTTGAGTGACACAACTTGCATTTCTCCAGCCTTTGCATTAATCTTTTAAATAATTATATAATTCCTTACATTTCATCTGGTTCTTGTATAAAAACATAAATAATTTCTGTATTAATAATTGAACCCTGAGTGCTAATAAATGAGTCTTATAATTTTACATAAAGTCATTGTAGTATAAAAAAGTAAGAAGTTTATTGACCAGGACTATGATATTCTTTTTTTGGGGGGGAGGGTAGTGCTGGGGATGGAACCCAAGGACATTCTACCTGTGAGCTATACACCAACCATTTTTATTTATTTTGAAATAATGTCTTGCTAGGCTGCTGAGAGTCCCACTAAGTTGTTGAGGCTAGTCTCAAACCTGCAATACTCCTTTATCAGCCTCCCAACTATTGGGATTACAGGCATATACAACCACACCACCACACATTCATTTTTTAATTAAGGTCTACTTGAGGGTTGAAAAACCACAAATAATTTCTAACATATAGAAAACATTTTAATAATCATGACAAAAAATATGGTCAGCTTTTTATACCAGTTGTTGGTTTTGTACCACATGGAAAAAAGCACTGTTACTGTAATATGTAATGAAGTCTCAGTTTGGGGGCACACCTTGAGTTACTTATCACAACTATTTTTAAATTTTTAAAATAAAGTAAAACTAAGATGTCTTATGCTTTCTTAATTTTATCTGTGCTTTAAATAGGTGATCAAAAGCAAACAATTATAATAGATTCAGTAATGGTGAATAGAAAGTTTATTTCTAACCACTTTGCATTTTTTGGCATTTAACTAATACAAAAACTAACTGTGTTATATCAGAATAAGTTAGTTGCATCATCAATAGAATAGAATAGCTCTACCTGAAATGGATGTGGAATATGTGAAAAGAATAAAAAGAATATTAAATGAAGAATGGAATATATTTGGAATACAAAAACAAATTTTGTCCTGCACAAAAGCAACAATTTAGGTAATAGAAATGCTAAGTAAGTTACTAAGTACTTACTCTATTTCAGAAGAATAAATGCATATTAAAAACTTCTAATTATATTTACAAAAGGAAATATGTAAATGGAATCTCTCCCCCAAAAAGAGAAGTTATAGCTCATAAACAGTAGGAAGCTAGATCTTCCAGAGACAAAAGAACAATTTCTTCATTATTTCAGTGTTCAGAGATGAATGTTTAACTCCTTAATTTTTACCTTTCTTCCTTTCACTATATGCATTTAATTACATATTTTCCTTAAAGAATTCCTAATGGTATGCCATAAGTTTTGATGTACAATATTTACAGTATCAATTCAAATATTTTCCAATTTCCATAATTTGCTTCTCTGATCTATGATGCAGTAGAAGTGTATTTCTTAATTTCCAAATATGTGTGAATTTTGTAGAAATCTTTTTGTGATTGAGTTCTGTTATAGATATTGTTTTTCTGTACTTAGAGCTTCCCCATGAGAACTCAACAGTTGAGGGTCTATGCAGGAATTGTACTGGCTGAAGGGTACTTACTAATCAATTTGTATCCTCCTCACAGGTGGTCTACCTCCAATATTTGGTAGATATACACAGTCTAAACCACTATGTTTACTTAGAGTTGTGGGTTAAATAACTCCCCATTAAAGCCCTAACTTCCAGTACTTCAAAATGTGACCTTGCTTGGAAATGGGGTCTTTCAGATGCCTTTAGTTAAGATGAGACCCTAGTGAAATAGGGTGTGCCACTAATTCAATATGACTGATGCCTTTACTAAAAGGAGATGTTTAGAGATAGAATGCCCACACATACATCAGAGAGAAAGAGAGAATATCAAGTGGAAACAAAGGCAGCCATCTAGGTCATGCATTATAAGTCAAGGAACATGAAATGTTGCTAGCAAAGTACCAAAAGCTATGAGCGAGGTCTGGGACTGATTCTCCACAGCTCTCAGGATGAACCAATGCTGCTCACACCTTCACCTTGGGTGTTAACCTTCATAACTGTGAGACAATATATTTCCTTTGATTAAGCCATTTAGATTGTAATACTTTGTTACAGCAGCCTTAGAAAACAAATAATACACTGAGCATATTGATATTCTTACCCTTTTGTGACATACATCTCTTTTCCTAGAAAGACTTTTTTGCCATAAAAGCTTTTTCTCTAACAGTAAGGTAGGTAACACAACCTTTTCTTCTTATTGGCATATAATTGATATATGTCATTGACAAATGATTTTTATCTTCCAAATTAAGAAATGTTTAACAATTTTGTTCCATTCATTTCCATTCTGAGTTAAATATTATTTCTTTTCGCCGGGCGTGGTGGCGCACGCTTGTAATCCCAGTACTTGGGAGGCGGAGACCGGAGGATCCGGGTTCGCGGCCAGCCTCAGCTCGTGCACGCGCGCGTGCGCATGCTCTCTCTCTCTCTCCCTGTCTGTCTCTCTCTCTCTCTCTACTTAGTGAGGCCCTCCGCAACTTCATGAGACCCGGTCTCAAAATAAAGTATAAAAAATAGGGCCGAGGGCGTAGCGCGGAGGTAGAATGCCCCTGCGTTCAATCCCCAGTACCGCAAAAAAAATATATATATACATATATATATTATTTCTTTTTTTGTTTGTTTTATTTTTTGGTACTGGGGATGGAACCCAGGGGCCTTCTACCTCTGAGCTACACCCCAAGTCCTATGTTGTTTTTTATTTGGAAACAGGGTCTCACCAAGTTGTGGAGGTCCTCAATAAGTTGCTGAGGCTGGCTTTGAACCTGTGATCCTCCTGTTTCAGCCTTCCAAGTACTGGGATTACAAGCCTGTGCCACCATGCCCGACTTAAATATTATTTCTTATGTCTTTGTACCAATTAAGTCCTATACTTGCCCCCCACAGTGTATTACTTTTACATGATCAATGTTTTGTTTTTAGAATTTTATTGATGCGGTATAATTATAATGATCTGGATTTAGAATGTCCCCATAGCTCTCTTGGAAACAACGTAGCAATGTTGGAAGTGGGACTTGGTTGCTAAGGAGGGGGTCCCTGGGGATGTGTCCTTGGGATTGTATGAGGTCTCTCCACCCTCTGCTCTCTCCCTCTCTTTCTCTCTTCTTCTGTCCTCCATGATGTGAGAATGGGGCCTTGCTCTTGCTCTCTCTCTGCTTTCTACCCCATGTCCGAGCTCTGCAGACCAGCCTGACATGGACTGAGCCTCTAAAATCTTCAAAAACTGTGAGCAAATAAATCTTCCTTTCTCTAAATTGTGTGGTAAGTCATTTTGGATTACAGAAGTAAGAATGTTGACCCAGACAGAAATTGGTATCATAGGAGTAGAGTCACTGTTTTACCTAAATTTGATGATGTATTCTGTGAGTCTTTGGAACTGGTTTATGAGAGGAAGTTGGAAGAGCCAGAATGATGGACAGTAGAGATTGTGCTCAGGAGATTTCAGAGGGCAAAGAGGGACTACATAGGAGAAGAGAGTAGAGGCCACACGTGTTACATTCTGGCAAAGCACTTAGCAGTTTGCCTGTGTCCTGAAACATTGTGTGAAGCTGAATTTAAAGATGATGGACTGATTAAGTTGGTGGAGGAAATCTCAAAACAGCAAAGTATCCAAAGTGCATTATGGATATTGATGGCTGCATTCAGTGAATTGTACACTCAATTTTGGGAGTGGGAAATTAAGCATTCTATTTTGAATTACTTTTTTTTTTTTTTGAGGTATCGGGGATTGAACCCAGGGGCGTTCTACCTCCGCGCTACACCCCCGGCCCTATTTTTTATACTTTATTTTGAAACCGGGTCTCACGAAGTTGCGGAGGGCCTCACTAGGTAGAGAGAGAGAGAGAGAGAGAGAGAGAAGAGAGAGAGCTGAGGCTGGCCGCGAACCCAGATCCTCCGGTCTCCGCCTCCCAAATACTGGGATTACAAGCGTGCGCCACTATGCCCGGCTCTATTTTGAATTACTTTTCTTACAGCAAAAGACATTCTTTAGAATTTCTTTTAATGATGTTCTCTTAATGACAAAATGTCTGCTTTTTTCTAAATACATCTTCATTTTGCCTCCTTTTTTGTTGTTGTTTTTGCTTTGTTTTGTTTTGTTTTTTTGCGGTACCAGGGATTGAACCCAGGGGCGTTCTACCTCCGCGCTACACAACTGGCCCTATTTTTTATACTTTATTTTGAAACCGGGTCTCACGAAGTTACGGAGGGCCTCACTAAGTAGAGAGAGAGGGAGAGAGAGAGAGAGAGAGAGAGAGAGCTGAGGCTGGCCGCATACCCGGATCCTCCGGTCTCCGCCTCCCAAAGTACTGGGATTACAAGCATGCGCCACCACGCCCGGCTTGCCTCCTTTTTTGAAAGACAACTTTATCAAGTATAATGTTTTAGATTTTTAATTTTCTTTCAGCATATTGTGAATATTTTTCTATTGAACTCTAGCTTCCTGTTCTCCTCTCCCCTCCACCATCCCCATTTGAAAATCAGCTTTGAATTTGCTACTTATTTGAAATGAAGGTAGTTTTTCTTCCTTCTAGTGTTTTAGAGATTTTCTTTTTGCATTTTTCTTTCTGGAGTTATTCCATGAAATGTTTAGGTATGGATTTCTTCTCATATATCTGGTTTGGGTTTGGCTGTGCTTGAATTTATAAAATGGAGTCTTTCATTAATTCTAAAAAATTCTCAGCCATTATCTCTTCAAATATTTTCTCTGAACCATTAATTGCCTTGCTTCTTCTAGAAAATCAAGTAGGCACATGTTAAATCTTTTACTCCACTTATTTTGTCTAAAATGTTTTCTGTATTTTCTCTATGCTGAATTCTGGATTATTTCAATATACTTTCTAATTCAGTAATTTATTAATTTAACTTTCTTTTGTTTTTTTAATCCTGGCCATTGTGTTTTTACTGCTATTGATTTTGTTATTATTATTATTATTATTATTATCATTTCTAATTTTGGAAGGTACATCTCATTCCATATCACTTTTTAAGTTCTTATTTCTTGTTGATATTTACTAATTTAAAATTTGGTATTTGTAATTTATCCATTTTTTTTTTTGTACTGGGGATTGAGCCCAGTGACATTCTACCTCTAAACTACACACCCAGCCTTTTGTATTTTTTGTTTTGAAACAAGATCTTACTAAGTTGCTAAGGGTTTCATTAAGTTCCTGTTGCTGGCCTTGAACCTATGATCCTCCTGTCTCAGTCTCCCAAGTACTGGGTTACAGACGTGCACTACCACCCCTGTCTCTTCACTGTTTAAAGTATTTTTAATGAAATTACTTTATAGTCTATGCTTTATGGTTCCAATATATAAAGTCTTTGCCGGTCTGTTTATGTTGCCTGTGACTTAGTAACTTATTCTGTTTCTTTGTGGTTGGGGATTTGTGTTGTCTTTCAGGACAACTTCAAAGACTTTGAAGAACAGGGGTTTCAGACCATTTCTCATTTATCCTCATTGTCCTCAGGGTATGGGATTTTGAGTCCATCTTTTGTGGAAGAACCTCTCATTTTACCTCTTACTTTTTGGACATTTTGCTTTGATTTCTTAATCCTGACTACTCACTTCATGAGATCTAACAAACAAAACTTCAAGTCTTCCAGATCAATAAATAGGTTACATGAAAAATTAATTTATATCTATTGATTCTCATACCTACTTCAGGATGGGTTTAGTGCTTCCTTACAATGGTCTTGTCAGCATTTAGATGGTAATTTTAAGGATTAAAAAAATCATCCCACTTTTGTTTTTAGCATGAGGGTTGACAAATTTAATCTCCCATTGTAAAAAATGTAAATCTCCCAGTAATTCCTTTTAAGATGCAGTGTATGTTTCTGGGGAAGGGACTATAGACATTTTTATAATCAGAATAACATTCTTCATATTGATATCAGAGATGTATGTCTGCTTTGTAATAGACATCTATAATTAGCAGACTCCCCATTTGATGACTGATTTTATACTGGGGAAAATCCTTCGTCTTATGTATTTTATACTTATCTCTTTTATGATACTTCTCATTTGGTAATGTAATTATTTGCTTGAAAGATAGACAAGGCACTCTGACCCTGTGAGCAAGATCTGTATCTTATTCTTATACACAGCATAGTTTAGTGTGCATTACTCTGGATCTAGAACCAGGTAGAATTCTAACTCTCCTACTACCTATTCTGTGACCACTACAATTCTATGGGCCTCAGTTTTCTTATTTATAAATTGAGGACAATAGTTAACTTATAGTTTTAAGACTAATTAAGCTACCGTATGTGAAATAATGAAAAGTTACTTCTCACGTAATAAATACTAATCCTTACAATTTTAAATATCTTCACCAGTAACAAGCACTGAATTTTTGGCCAAACATTCAACAAGTACTTTATTAATGATGTATCAGCCATAGTTATCTAAAGACTGCCAAACAATCACATGGTGGATCCCCACATGCAATTTCTAAGTGAAGAAATGTATCTATGAATTTTATTTTTAAAGTTAACCAACTAGTAAACAACTTAAATTCCCAGATTAAAACATAGTAAAAGCCAGTGATAATGCTATAGATTTCCTAAAAATATCTTTTGCATACAAAAGATGACATATTTGTGTGTGTGTGTGTGGTACTGGGGATTGAGCCCAGGGGCATTCTACCTCTGAGCTATACCACTATCCCTATTTTTTATATTTTTAATTTTTAAACAGGACTCATTAGGTTGATGAGAGTCTCACTACTTGCTGAGGATGTCCTCAAACATGTGATCCTCCTGTCTCAGTCTCCCAAGTACTAGGATTACAGGCACGCACCACCACACCTGGCTTAACATGTTTTTTAGATTATTAAAATAGCCCATTAAAATGTGTTCTACCCCACCCCCTTTTGTGTAGCATTACAAAAAAAACCTATTTTTCTTAGGATTGTGCAGAGTATGACTTCACATAGCTAAAGTCCACATCAGATAAGTAAAATTAATTTCAGGCGACATTATCCAAAAACTTCTAAGTGGTCTTTTTATAATTCCTCTAAGATAGTACAGATATGTCTCAGTGAAGACAAAGGGAAAGCCTTTCTCAGCACAATTTGTGAATATTCACACCTAGTCATTTGTCCCATTCTAAGCCAAAGCTGTTCTCTTATCAAGTCATATGATTTTTTTTGGAAAGCTTAAATAAAAGTATATAATGGAAAATGGCCATCACTCATGAGCAAGCATCACTCATGAGAGGGAACTTTCATCAACGTTTACATTTTGGCAGAGGGAGAGAGAAAGGAAGGAGAAAAAGATTCTTTGGCTCATTTCTGTTATATAAAAATATTCCAAGCTGATAACAGATTTTTAACTGCTCAAATAAAATTCTCAGTTGTTTTTGTCCTATTTAGCATTATATTCCTAAGATAGGAATATACACATTTCATTTCTCAATCATTTTAACATGGAACCCATTTGCCCCAATAGAATTACGCTTAAACACATATTAGGTAACCAAAATGTAAAGATTAACTATTGTTTGAAATTGATACTCCATTTGTGGTAGAATTACATTCTCATTCTTTTTTTTCTAAAGTTTTGTCATATGTTATGGTATAATGTGCCCTGCTTTACTTAACCTGATGCTGTTTCAGTGAGCAGTATAAGCAGTATGAAGGATGTGTATGAAATGGTAAGGAAATGTCTCCCTCTGAGACACAGGCCGATTTGTTGGCTGACCAGGATAATAAAGATAATGTCTCCCTCTGAGGAGAAGATGGGAAGGTTTGATAACAACTCTTTACTAGATTTTGTATTTTGTAAGCTCAGTGTCCCTAATAAAAATCTAACAAAAATAGATTGCCTAATTTACATCGTCACTGGGTTTATTTGGAGCAGATTATCTTTTGTCATGGTAGATTATCTTAATAGCCAGAAAAATGTAATTTAATATATGTTTATAAGGAATATTGGTTTATATTTTTAATGGGGAGCTGTTTTTCATGTTTTAGTATCGAGAGACTATTAATATTAAAAATACATATGAACATCTAAAAATTTCATCCCTGTTCTGGATTTTATTCAGGATTTTATTAGAAATGTAATTTCAAGCTATTTGATCTGCTGAATATGAATGGAAACAGAAAAATTTTAATTATTTTGATAATGATTTAGAAAATCTAAAACATTTATTGAGTAACCCATAAGGAAATTATGACCACTTTTACTTATTTTCATACTACTATTTTAAGTAAAATAGCTGCTGTTAAGAACTGTTAAAAGTCTGAGGTAGCTTTTATCCTGTCTGTAGGCTAACAAGTGAGTGTTTACAGTTTCATGGGTGCTGGAGAAGACAGACTCCTGGATCAGAGATACGGGACTTTATTACCCATGGCACAGCAGGCAGTGTGCACTTCATATTATCATTGGTTCCTCTTTCCCCTAAACCTATATGAACAATGCAGGGCAGCCCAAATAGGTATACACACCTAGTGTGTTTGTCACAGATGAGTGACCTGAGGTTAAAAAATATTAATTAAAGAATTGTTACCAAATCTCCCCCATCTTATACTCAAAGGGACACGTTGTCTTTATTTTTCTGGTTAGCAAACAAATCTGCCTCTGTCTCAGAGGGAGACACTGCCTTTATCTTTCATAATGTTCACTATAAAAAAAGTCCTTGAAAAGTCATGACTTCTGAGACTCTGAAGCAGCTCTGAAGATGGACAGAAACATGTAAGGAGAATTGTCTCCCAACATTTGTGTCATTTATTTTTCAAATATATCTTAAATTCATTC
Organism: Glis glis; assembly: GCA_004027185.1. NCBI lineage: Eukaryota > Metazoa > Chordata > Mammalia > Rodentia > Gliridae > Glis > Glis glis. Next base: position 22,424 of record PVJS01019421.1, on the reverse strand, counting down.
TGCAGTATATAATCTATTCTTTACTTATGTAATATTTCATTTTTATACTTAAAATGTTTGCTCTCTTTTATTTTATAATTAAATTAAGTTTGCTGTTGCTCAAAGAATATAATCCTGGATATAAATGCTCATCATGCTCATAAGTTTTCACATTTGTGTGTATCCTCTGCACACAACATATTTATTCCTATTTCAAAAAGTATAGTTTATCCCTAAAACAGTTTTTTTCAAAGCATTTTATATTAAATGGATGATTGCATTCTTTCATATTATTAACAAATCTTAAAACCAATTTTGTAGCCCACTGACCAGAAAGTCTTTGTTGTAATGCTGCTTTAGATGTATATAGGACCACACTTTAGCCTTGACTTTTGGTATCCTTTTCTTTCCTCCCAACGTGGATAAAGATAAACTGATAGGTATTAGTGTCTCATTTTGTTGCATTGAGACAAGGCAGTGTATTTTGCAGAATTCCTCCCTGCTCTGAGCTAAGCAGTGAGGACAGAATGATACGCCAGAAACGCAGGGTCTTTGCCCTTGTGAAGCACACAGTGGTGCAGAGCCTGCAGAGACTTTTCAAGATTTTCATTTTGCAATATTTTGTGAGAATACTATTTACTACTTATTTTTCAGTATTTTCATTTCTGAACTGTAAGCTTATTGAGAGCATTGACTATACTGTCTATTAATAATATTTCAACTCATAGTTTGCCATATTATCATTCTCCTGCCCTCTAACTCATTATAAATATATCTTCTTTTTTTAAAACATTTAAATACTAATTACTCAAATAAGGTGACATTTTTTGCCTCAGATTCTTAACAGTCTATTTAATGCTACATCTCATTTATTTGGCAATATTTTCCCATATTTCCTAATAGAAAGTCTTGAACTACTACTGCCATATTTCTTTGGGGCTGAATCAAATAGCAAAATGAATTATTACTCAAAAAATATAGCTTTTCAACATCTAGTTTTCCAAGACTAGGTTAAGTACCTTTATTTCACTCGATTGCTTGTGACTTCTCAACTCATTCAGTATTTCTAAGGGATCTCTACTTATTATTTATCACATTGTAATTGAATTTTTGTTTTTATAAAAATATAACTCCCCTTTCCCTATAATACATTAAATTGCAAGCATGGAATTCATAATCTTTCACATTAAAACTTCATACAATTCTCTGTACTCAAGATACATCACCCACAACTCTTACATATGCACCTTATACTCTAGTCATGAAAAGTAAAACTTTTTCAACTTTTCAAAATGTATATGTATTTTATACTTCTGTAATTTTGTCTAGCCCTCTATATTGATGCTTCTCAAATAATTAATGATTAGAATAGAATATGGGTAGAGGAAATTAACCAAAATAATAACAATTACAGATTATAGAGAACAGATTGAGTGGTATAAATTATGATTGAAGGAATAAACATAAAATTGGGGGTAAATAAGCAAAATAGACACTTAAATTCACAGAAATAGAAGGATCCCCAAAGTACTATGTTCCCTGAACTTTGGAAAACTAAAGAACTAAAGCACTAATAAGAAAGAAACTCTGAAACAATCTAAGTAACAATTATTAGCATTTTAAAAGAAGCTATTCCCAAAAGCAGTTGTGAAAACAATAATTTGAAATTGGGTGTAATGCCATGAGGCTGGAAGCAAGACTCCTTAGGTCATTACAGGAACTCACTGTCAAGTTTACAGGATTGCTACTGTACAAGTTAAAGTTGGGGAAAATGAAAAAGTAGTATTTTTGTCTTAATGGGAGAAAGAAGCGGGTACCTAATTGTGGCTGCCTGCATATAGATATTAGTTCCAAACAATTTAAACTCAGCAAATGTTAATGCAAATCAAAGGGATATAGCTATAGTATGATCAATTGCACTAGGTTGAAATGTGTTCAGCTACAGTATATCTATTGCATAAGTACATTCAGGAACTAAGGTAGGGAGAATGAACCTTGTATTATTTTTAGTCAGTTTATCTTGGGAAATATCCCAAATGTGTTTAATCCCCTTTCATTAGTAGTGAACATTATAGCTATCTTGTTTGAATCATATGGAAGGTCTTCATTAGACTCCTGGAGTAGAATCTTTTCAGATCATAATGGACTGAAAGTAGAAATCAACAACAGGAAGATCCAGAGGAATTACATAGATTCATGGAGATTGAATGAAATACTTTTGAATGAGGACTGGGGTCATAGAAGAGATAAGTGGATAAATTTATAATTTTCTAGAATCAAATCAAATTTTCTGGAAAATAGAAACACAACTTACCCAAATCTCTGGGACACTATGAAGGCCATTTTAAGAGGAAATTTTATAGCACTGGGTACCCACATTAAAAAAAAAAGACTCCAGCTGGGCATGGTGGCACATGCTTTTAATTCCAGTACTTGGGAGTCTGAGATAGGAGGATCACAGGTTTGCGGCCAACCTCAGCTACTTAGTGAGGCCCTCCACAACTTAGTGAGACCCTGTTTCAAAAATAAAGAATAAAAAATAGGACTGGGGGTATAGCTCAGAGGTAGAATGCCCCTGGGTTCAATCCCCAGTACCGCAAAAATAAAAAAAAGACTCCAAACAAACAACCTAAGGATACATCTCAAGGCCCTAGAAAAACAGGAACAAACTATCACCAAAGCCAGTAGAAGGCAGGAAATAATTAATATCAGAGAAAAAATCAAATAAATAGAGAATAAAAACAATACAAAAAGCTTGTTTTTGAAACGATAAACAAGATTGATAAACCCTTATCCAACCTAACCAGAGATATAGAGAGAGAGATGATAGAGAACTGACCAAAATTACTAAAATAAGAGATGGAAAAGGAGATATTGCCACAGGCAGTGTGGAAATCCAGAGGATCATGAGGAACTATTTTGAAAACTTATACTCCAATAAGCTGAAAATCTAGAAAAAATAAAAGAATTTCTAGACACATACAACCTATGTAAATTGAACCAAGAGGATATAGAAAACCTAAACAGACTAATAACCGGCAAAGATGTAGAAGCAGTGATAAAGAGCCTTCCAACAAAGAAAACTTCAGGACCAGGAGGATTCCCAGGTGAATTCTACAAGACCTTTGAAGAATAACTAAGTCAAATGATTTTCAAATTACTCCATGAAACTGGAAGAGATTTAATACTTCCAAGCTCATTCCATGAAGCCAATATCACCTTGATACCAAAACCAAATAAAGATACCTCAAGGAAAGAAAATTACAGATCGATACCCTTGATGAACATAGACATGAAAATATTTAATAATATAGTAGAAATTCACATTTAAAACCACATCAAGAGGATTGTACACCTGATCAAGTTGGTTTCATTCCAGGGATCAAAGATGGTTCAACATAGGCAAGTCAGTAAATGTAATCTATCACATAAATAGAAACAAAGACAAAAATTACAAGATAATCTCTACAGATGCAGAAAAGGCATTTGACAAAATCCAATACCCATTTATGTTAAAAACACTGAAGAAATTAGGAATAGAATGAATCTACCTCAACATCATAACAATATATGATAAACCTAAAGCTAACATCATCCTGAATGGGAAAAACTGAGGGTGTTCCCTTTAAAATCAGAAACAAGACAAGGATTTCCACTATCACCAGACCTTTTCAATATAGTACTTGAAGTTCTGCCCAGAGCAATAAGACAAGAGAAGGAAATTAAAGGGACAAACATGAGAAAAGAAGAACTGAAATTATCTCTGTTTATAGATGTCAAAATGGCCACACTACCAAAAGTGATCTATAGATTCAATGTAATCTCTATCAAAATACCAATGTCATTCTTCACAGAGCTAGAAAAAAAAAAAACAGTCCTAAACTTCATACAGAAGAACAAAAGACCAAGAATAACCAGAGCAATTCTGAGCAATAAGAACCATGCTGGAAATATCACAATACCTGATTTAAACTATACTACAGAGCTATGGTAATAAAAGCAGCATGGTACGGGTATAAAAACAGACAAATAGACCAATGGAATAAAAGAAAAGATAGAAAGACAAATCCTCACACTTTTAGCTAGTTAATTTTTGACAAAAGAGTCAAAAACTTATGCTAAAGGAAAAAAAACAGACTTTTAAGCAAATGGTGCTGGGAAAACTGGATATCCATATGTAGAAGAAGAAAATTAGACCCCAATTTCTAACCCTGAACAAGAGTCTATTTGAAATGGATCAAATACTTAGAAATTAGACCAGAAACTTTAAAATTACTTTAAGAAATAAACAAAACTGAGAATCAATAAATGGGATGCCATCAAATTAAAAAGTTTCTGTGCAGCAAAGGACACATCAATAATCTGAGGAGAGGTCCTACAGAAGGGGAGAAAAGCTTTTCCAGGTACTCCTCTGATAGAGGACTAATATCTAGAATATACAATGGACTTAACCCCAATTAGAATGGCAATCATTAAAAACACAAACAATTACAAATGCTGGCGAGGATGTGGAGAAGTAGGAACCCTAATACATTGTTGGAGGGAGTGCAAATTAGTGCAACCACTTTGGAAAACAGTGTGGAGGATCCTCAGAAGATTGGGAATGAACTTACCTTATGACCTAGCAATACCGCTTCTAGGTATCTTCCCAAAAGAATGGAAACCAAATTACCAGACTAAAGCATGCATACCTATGTTTATAGCTGCACAATTTACAATTGCCAAAATATGGAACCAGCCAAGATGCTCATCAACAGATGAATGGATTACAAAACAATCTGATATATACACAATGGAATCTTATGCAGCCATCAAGAAGAACGAAATTATGTTATTTGTAGGAAAGTGGGTGGAATTAGAGAACATTATGCTTAGTGAGATTAGTCAGTCACAAAAAGTGAAAAGTTGGATGCTCTCCCTATTATGCGGAAGCTAGGGAGAATAGGGCATAGGAGGGACTCCAGACAAAGATGGAGAAAACCTCAGGTGAGCAAAGAAGGAGAACTAACTGAGGGGGATGGGAGGAGG